>JAJKFI010000015.1:2283674-2323015 GCA_029204185.1 Lerista edwardsae
CACACACACACACACACACACACACACACACACACACACACACACACTAGAATCACTGCCTTTCCTTTATTCTTGAGGGCGAGCCCAAAAAGACTGTGTTTTCTTACACCAGCTGATGGTGGTCCAAAAACAAGACACCACCTTAGCACTTTTGTATATATTCTGACACAAGCTATACAATACCCATCAAACATTTTTAGCAACAACACTCTTCTAAGAGAGGATTAAGTTGGAGGCCTTGCTGCTGCTCATCTTGGAAGGATGTTTGCACAAACAGATTGCATTACATCGCAGGAGTAACAGACTAAATTGTCGCAAGTTAGAATGCTGCCTTTGTCAATGAAACCTGATGCAGTCCACATCATCCATGCAAGAGCACTCTGGGCCTTCTGCTGTTTGTTTTACTTTCATGTGCTAGGTTGTAAAATTGTGCTCGTTTTCTGGTCTGGGTGGAGCATGGAGTAAAAGCCTTTCACCAAACCCTAGGAAATTCCACACATCCATTATTGGCCATTAAATTATACAATTTCTTAAAACAATTTAGCTGGGAATGGAGGGGGGAGAAGTTGCTATTGGGTCCTGCCAAAGTGTTTACCCTAGCCATACATTTTAAAGTCTTATAAAATGTGAATTTTGCTCTGTAAAATGTCTCTTTGTCGCTTATTCTGTTTAGATTAGGAGTTATATGTAAAGTCTTTTTTTTCGCTCCTCCCTTCCCCCATATTCACCACACACATGGGGCACAGGCTGCTGTCCAACACTTTCAGTAATGTGCCATCGCCACCAGTTGTGCGATGGAGCCCTGCACAGAGCATGAATTGGTTTGTAGCATGCCTTTGTAACTGGGCATTTGTGGTGGCATCTGCAAGCCAATCATGCTGAGCTTGGCATTCATGTGTACCAGTCATTCACAGTCCTGGATACATGTTGGAACTCAGTGGAGACCATGAGGTTGTCTTTGAGGGCAGACCATGTTGGAGCAAGGATGGGGGCATGTGACTGAGACCCCAGGCTAGCAGCATCAGCATAGCCAAAATAAATACCGTGGTCAGTCTGAGCAAGACTGACTTTCAGGGCGTTCAATCCTAACCCATGCTGGAACAGGGGTGGGGGCAGCTTACCTCCCCTGTATCCAGCATGGGGTTGGGGCTGAGTTCAGTGGAACCTCCCATGTCTCACGGCAACCATCCCAAGAGGGCTCCTTGGAGCTGCACTAGTGAAATTGCTGATGCAAACCCAAGAGGCCCAGAGAAGGCCGACTGGGTCAGGGGCTGGGGGCTGGATCTGGCCTATTGGTAAGGCTGGATTGGCAAGGCCAGTCCCATCCTGTCCCTGGCCCTGTCTGACCATGGCCCACCCTCCCCACATCCTCTTCCACCCTCAGGCTCCCCCCACATTTGTGTGCCATCCTCCCCAACTCCTGAGTCATCACAAACCTGCTTTACGGCACTTTTGCAACACTCCTGGGCCGGCACAAGAGACTTGTGCCAGCTGAAAGAACTCCTCGGATTATGCTCCCAGTGAGTCATGAATCTCCTTAGAGGCCTCTTCACACTGGTTATATTCTTGAGAACAGGCAAGCTTGGAGGGCGAGTAGTGCCTGCCTAGACTGCACTATGTTCATCTTGGAATTCTCATAGAACTGTGTTTCTGGTTTTATTCTCCCACTTAGACCAACTATTGAGATCTGCAAGTCAGCATTCTGACAGCAGTGGTTTTGCCGAGGACTCTTCCGCGGACTGCTCTTTACCAAACCAGCTACAGGTAAGTTTCCTCACAGGAGCCAAGCAGATGCCTGCAGGAAGCTAGCAAGAACCTTCTCCCAGGGTTGCTTCCTAGAAACTGATATTCAGTGCCATGTAGCCTCTGTATCTAGAAGTTCCCTATAACGATAATGACAACTGTCAATCGCAATTAGTCATGGTGGCCGTATGGCACTTCCGTTTTGTGAGATGTGTGAAAGATCCCTGGTGCAGAAGAAGATCTCGTATCCCTGGGGAAGAAATGGGAGATGGCAGACTTCCAGTCACTAACTAGGGCTTGACAATGAGCTCCTTTTGTGACTGAAGGATCACAGGACAGCCTTCTGGGTTCCTGTTGACTATTATTCTTTTGTATGGAGATGCTAATTGTCTGCTATCCTCAGATGCTTCAGCTTCTTTTTATAATTTTCAGGGAGATAAATGCAAGCTGGCTTAAATGGACCCCTGCTAACTGGACAAGAGGCACTTTTTCAAGTGGTGTTCCTCTTATATTTAGCAGGGGGAGAGTAACTGTCCCTCTTCACCCCTGCACAGTCTTTCTAGTGGCTGTTGCTGGTGGTTTTGCCTATTTTTTTTTAGATTGTGAGCCCTTTTGGGACAGGGAGCCATTTAACTTTATTATTATTACTATTTGCCTGTAAACCGCTTTGTGAACTTCGTGTTGCAAAGCGGTATATAAGTACCTGTTGATTGATTGATTAAATGAGACTGCTTTAGGCAGCACATTAAAAGTTTACTCTTCTAATTTTACTAGTCATCATATTTTCTTCAGGTTTTCAGCTAAAACTTTAAGCATGCGATCATGTGTTGAGCTTTTTCAGCCCTGAAGAGCAGCCATTTTCAGTCTTTTTCATCTGATGGCACACTAACAAGGCACGGAAATCTCACAGTTTTAGGCCTACAATTTTAGGCACACCATCAGTTTTTGGACAATTGACAAGGCATACCATGCCACTTGGTGGGGAGACTCATATGCCCCAATGGTCCTACTAATAAATGACCCTCTAAATTCCTGCATCACAGCTGCAGGTCATTCATGGCACATGAATGTGCCATGGA
The DNA here is from genome assembly GCA_029204185.1 of Lerista edwardsae. NCBI lineage: Eukaryota > Metazoa > Chordata > Lepidosauria > Squamata > Scincidae > Lerista > Lerista edwardsae. The sequence goes on from JAJKFI010000015.1 coordinate 2,286,497, forward strand.
ACACTGTTTGAAAATTGCTACTATAGTGTGTGTGTGTGTGGGAGGGAGGGAGGGAGGGGGAGAGAGAGAGAGAGAGAGAGAGAGTTTCTTTCCTGCTTTTAAGTGCAAGAATTAAGACCTGCTTAAAATAAAAAACAATAAAAGAATTGCAATAAGTATAATTTAGTAGAGAAAAGCAGTGTATAAATACTTAAATAAGCAGTAGATTAAACCATGGTAGTTAAATAGTTTTGATCTGATTCAAAGCCTGGGAAAATAAAAAGGTGCCTTGCCTACCCATGAAAAGGCAACATAAGGAAAGCACTGTAGGAGCCTGTTAATTTCCTTTTCCCGCCTACTAGTGACAGACATACCTGTCTGAAAGCTACGTCTATGAGGTTTTACTAGTTTGTGTCGTCTATCACTGCCAGTGTTGCTTACGTTTGATCTAGACAACTCCCACGCAATGGCTTTTTCTTGTCTAGTTACACGTTAAATGGCCAGAGGGAGACATATTTTGTATTCACAAATTAGGCCGACTTATTCTGCTATGATATACAGGTGCACTTCATTTTTAACATGAAGTTCAAATTGCTTTACAGGTGTAGGTATTGTTTCTTTTGTGTGTGCTGAGCAGTAGAAACAGCCCCAAGACAAACTGGAGTCTGTGAGTTGTCTCCAAAGAAAGTTAGCTATTACCAAGCAATCTTGAAATGAATGAAACAAATTAGTCATGACTATTTCAAGTCTCATTCTCTTCAGTGGGACTCATGACTCATTTTGTTGGATGCAGCTCTGTTAACATCTTAAGGCTCATTTGCTTTGTAACATAAAAATCATGTTGATACAAAAGTTCTTTTTTGCCCTTCTGTGACATTCTTTACTCCCTACTGAGTATAAATGGTCAGTATATTCAGTATCAGGAAAATAATTCAGATTTATGCATGGCATGGATAGGATAATATTATGCCTGTCTGAATGAATGCATTGAAAGCCAGAAAAAACTGGTGTTGTCTTGTGTAAGGTAGATTTTATTTCTGCCATGAAGTTTTCAGAGGACTGCCTGTCTGGTCTCTTCTGTCCGCCTTCTGGCCTGAATAAGAAAGAGCTTCTCAGTCTGAAAGAAAAAAAAAAAAAGTACCTGCAGTTGAGGTGTAAGGATTTCTTAAAAAAAAAAAAAAAAACCCTAAAGGATTAGTATATTCTTTAAAATATAGGATAAATTAGTGCCCTCTACTGTTCCAACTTTTTCCCCAGCAGCTGTTGAGTATTTTTTTAAAATGACAGGAAAAATATATTTGTGTAAGGAAATTAAACTGTTCAGATCCAGTTCAAGTTCATCAATATATTTTTTAACTCCTTAACTCAGGTACTAGCTTTATAAAAGTGGCTGGTTAAGCTGCTCACACACTTTGAGCCAGTTTTGAATGAGGTTAGAGACATTTCATGCCAAATACATATCAATCTCTCACTTGCCGTGTAATGCTATAATATGGATGTTACGCTAAGTCCATTTTACTTATTTGCATGGCTGGTTTACACGGTTTCTGCATATTTATTTTTGTTAAACTGTTTCTACCCCTGGAGTTCCTGTTCAATACATAAAGGCCTCTAAGGGACCTGTTTACGATGCAGTACAAAAAAAAAAAAACAGCATGAAAACTGTTGCATGCTGTGCAACACTAGTTGCAATGTTTTATTGCGTTATTTTTCAGCTGTAAAATACATTGGGGAAACCTATAATTTAAAAAACAGGGAACAGATCTTCTAAACTACATGCTGGAAATGAGTGGCAGGCTTGACGCTGCTCTGCACTTTCAATGTTTACCATGAATTTGGACCGGAGTATTTGAATGAAGAGAGGCCTTGCTCCAGCAGTCCATCCATCTTTTTGCCACAGCTGCTACCACAGAGACTGCCACATTATTGTATTTTCGTTGGCCATGTTCTTAAATGTTATCTGTGCTAAGATGCATTGGGGGCTTTGTCAGTGCTGTGGTGCCCTCTGACTCGGGCCAATTCAAACATGCAAAAACCAACATGGCAACGGGCATTTCCCACAGAATCAATGCCCTTTAGGCAGCAAAGCTCACATGAGTTTCCTTATCCCGTGGGTGTCATGCTATAGAATAGCCATTTTCAACCACTGTGCCACAGCACATTGGTGTGCTGCGAATGGTCCCCAGGTCTGCCACAGGAATTTGAGAGTCATTTATTAATAGGGCCATTGTGTGTAATAGGGGGATGTGAGCCTCACTCTGGCAGCACAGTGTGCCTTGTCAATTGTCAAAAGGTTAATGGTGTACATTGACCATTTTAGTGCCTTGCCAGTGAGATGAAAAAGGTTGAAAATCACTGCCATTGAATATCTGCATAGGATTGGTGGGGAGGGGGAAGCCAACAGCACTTTGATCCTCTTCCCTCTGGACAGGAGGTACTTTCTGTTTATTGTATATTATCAGTGGTGTTATGCTGCTGGAATGCTGGGCGGGACATCCGGTTGATCGACTGTCACGTTCTGCAGCGTTACGCCATTTGCGTAACCAATTACGCAGCTTGCGTACGTTACGCAAACGGCGTAATGCTGCAGAACGCGACGGGCGGGCTGTCGATCACCCGGATGTCCCACCCAGCGTTCCGGCAGCATAACACCGCTGTACATTACCCTATGTCTGCCTACTCAGAAATTTGATTGAGCTACAAAGGGCCAAATAAAATTATATGGTTCAGCATATTACAGGTGGTTGTCTTTGCTGTGGGTTTATCAAGAGTTCCTTTTCCTTATGCTTATTCCTCTAGCCTTATGGACTGTTATGGCTCTTAATGTTTGCACCTTCATAAAGAATAATGATGGTATTTTTCATTGATGCCTTTTCTCCTCCTGGTTCCAATGTATTTCCCTCAGGCACATGATTCGTTGCAGGCCATGGGAAGCAGTGCCGACAGCTGCGACAGTGAGACGACAGTGACATCTTACAGTGAAGAACTCCGAACGCCGCGAGCAGAACAGTCTTACTTTAACGAGCTTGATGAGGACAACTTTCTCCGCTCGGAAATGGAGAGTCAGGAGGGGGAGACGGATTCTGAGGTGAAGACAAGAGCATGCCAGAAAACGCTTGATGGCCATGCTGAAGACACAGAAGGTCAAGAGTTTGGACAAGGAGATTTTGTCAGAACCAGCACAGCCATCTCTGCGCAGCAAGGAGAGTTTGACGCATTGGAGGAAGACAGCGAAGAGAGTGACTTAGATAAAAGCAGCGAGTGTGAGTTTCCTCAGTATAATACTCACCACATTCTGAAATCAGCGTCATCGATAGAGAGCAGCAGTTCATCCGTAGACAGAGTCACAGTTGCTTTGCAGAGGGCCCAGAAGCGGCTTAGCGGTTCATCGGATTCCAGAGCTGGGCGCACTCTGCTCAAATCCAAAGACCTTCTCTTCAAGCAGAGGCATCGCCTGGGGGATCTGGGTTATCCCCTGAGGCGCTCCCAGTCCCTCCCAACCACGCTTCTCAACCCAGTGAGAATTGTCTCTTCCGTGAATGTCCAGCTAGGTCCAGGAAAGCAGACATTATGTAGTCCTCCCTCTTTTACTTACAAATATGACACACCGGAAGGGGAAGGGAAAGAGGCGAAGGGAGAAGAGGAGAAATCCGTGGGTGAGGTCCATGACAGTCCTCCCAGGTGTAAATCCACACTTTTCATTGCACCTTCTGTTAGAAAAGAAACCTTCCAACCTCCAGTCAACAAGGGGGTGGAAGAGCCGTGTCGGAATAGAATACAGAGTTGCCCGTTGCACCTCCCAGAGCACTTGTCTCAGTCGTCATGTTCTCTGCATTCGCTTCATTCTGATTGCCTAGACAGGCCCTTGTGCGCGCACATGAGAACATTTAGCAACCAAAGCTTCCCAAGCACCCCCGGGTCTTCCTGCAGTGGTTTGCCATCTCCTTTTGGCTGTCCTTACTCACTGAGGAGCATTGGACACCCCCAGCAATCTCATTCCATGAGCTCACCTTCCACCGTTGAAATGCAGCTGAGAAGAGTCTTGCATGATATCCGGAGCTCTTTGCAGAACCTCTCACAGGTAAGAGAGAATCGCGCTGCTATAGAGACTGTATGTCAGTGAGTGGTGTTCTGGCAGTGGTATCATCCTACCGGTACGCTGGGCGGGACGTCCGGGTGATCGGCAGTCCGCCCGTCGCATACCACAGCGTTACGCCGTACGTACGCAAGCGGCGTAACTGGTTACGCAAACGGCGTAATGCAGTGGTATGCGACGGGCGGGCTGCCGATCACCCGGACGTCCCGCCCAGTGTACCGGTAGGATGACACCACTATGTTCTGGGCATGCTCAGAAGAAAGATGGTGTGACATTCAAGACTTTGGCTACTTGTTTATTTAAATGGGAGAACCCCAAACATTAATGCCACTTAGCAGCACCTCCACATTTCATTTTTTCTAACAAGGAAGGAGCTTGCCCAAAACTATTCAGTGGGCCCGTTGCTGTGTTGGGAATCTGTAAATAGCATGTTCTGTCCACTAGGTCACCTTGCCTTTCACATAAATGAAAATGAGTTGAAATATGAAAAATCGCAAATCTTCAAGCATGAATTTTTCTTCTACTATATAGGATCTTTATAGGCAAACATTTTAAAAGTCTGAGTTTTTGGTTAAATTTTTGGCTTTGCAATAAAAAAAGGCTCATGTTTAAGTGATCACCAAATTTAATGGAAACGTTCCTTAAAAAAATACTTTAGTTTCCCAAAAATAGTAAATTTTTACCAAATTTTAGAGCACCTAATAATCCTAAAGTGATATTGAATTCTTGTCATTTTCGTAAAGTACTTGACAGTTAAAAAATGTGTTTGTCTCCCCAAAATAGTAAATTTTCATAATATAACCCTAACCCCGTGTTTGGGGCGTACAATTCTGCTAGCTAAATAATAGTATTGTCATGTAAATGACATGTAAATTGGTGAACATTTACTAGATTTGGTGAACATTTACTAAATTTGGTATAACCGTGGTTTGTTTTTGGACCACAGAACTAGGGGCTCACAGTTCAATTTGGTAAGCGTTTAATTTGTCCCCATAAAAAAATATTAATGCAATCCTTTCTAAACCCATACTGCATTTTTTCTCCACTTCTACTGAATAGTCCTGTTATACTCTGGTGTGTTTTTCAAATGCAATAAGCTTTGTGTTCTAGAACAGAAGGCTCAAAACTCCAGCCCATGGGCTGGATTCAGTGCCTTCCTTTTCTTTCCCTGGCATGAGCAGAGGCTTGCATTCCGCCGGGGAAGATGTGAAAGACCCCTACTGCAGCTACCAGGGGTCTTGGCTTCCGGGGTCAGCTGCCCCAACAAGCCTGGTGTTCTGCATGTGTGCATCTGGCTGCCAAGATCCCTGGGAGCTGTACTAGAGGGCTTTCACACCATCCCCAGTAGAACACAAAGTGCAATTTCTGCCGGGGGGGGGGGGCAATTTTCCCCACTGCAGCGGTCTCCAGTTTGGATACCCCTGTTCACCTTTTGAAGATGCATTCGCAACTAGAAATCCCATGTATCGTATGCAAACACTGCACTGACATATGGGGTTTCCCCTGGAGCCTGCCTTGCAGCATAACATTGAGTGGACTTGACCAGGAATGGTGAAATTGCAATGATCTTGAATGTGATAACAGCTTGACCTATCCTGTTTGTGGAACTTAACATTTTTCCACAGTGTTCATAGTTCATAAAACTTTTAAAGCTGCAGGGGACTTTCCATGCTTTGCCAAGCCAGCATGCCTTACCGCTTCAAGCCTATTTGAAAAACATCATGCCATCCAAAGCTTCTACCTCACTGAATTTTGATAGAAACCGAATGGAGGCATTTTGTATTTCATCATCATAACGTTGTGCATGGTATTTTCTTTAAACCTTGCACTAATTTCTTTAAACCTTGTCCTTGGGTTGTTCTTGAGTGAGATGTCTCTGTTACAGAGCTGGCTTAGACTGGATTCAAATCCCTCTTCAGCCCTGAGGCTCACTGGCCAGCCTTGAGCAAATTACCATGTCTCAGCCTAATCCAGGGACATACAAAAATTCATTCTGCGACTACCAGTGACTCTTCGTGACTCCTGAACCTACTGCCCACCTTACCTTCTACTTCAGTGATTTGATTTTTTCTCTCAGAACTGACCTGTTGTAAATTTGGAGCTATACTAATACCATGTCTGTGAGATGAAATAGTAGTGGTAAGAGAGGCAGTAGCCATAGTTGTAAGATCCCTGTAAGAAAGAGAGTGTGTGTGTGGTGCGGGTGGGGTGTTGGAATTAGAGGAATGGACCCAAGTTATACCCTCTATTTGCTTCTCTGGAAATGCCCACTCAGTTCTAGAGAAGAGCAAATGCTCTACCATCTTTAATGATGTCCATAATTGTTTTCAAGACAGTGTTTTCAAGACCAGCCTGAGAAGCACTGGGATCTAGACCCTTAAGGGGCAGAGGCAGGTGTCAGCAGCAAGGTGATCCCCAAGATCATCTGCCATCAGGGAAAGGGAGGTTTCTAATTCACCTGAAGCCAGCATTGGCCTCCAGAGAGTGCGGGGAGCCCCACAGACACTTCCACAGGGCTCCCCAACCTGGAAATGACTATAAATTGCAATCAGAAGCCATTTTCCAATCAATTCCAGGCTTGCGGAGTCCTGCAAAGGCATCTGCAGGGTTCCCCATACCCCCTCCCCCAGAGGCTAGTGCTAGGCTTCAGGTATGTTAGAAATCCTCCCACCTTTCCCTAGCAACAGCATGACCCTGGGGATCATGTTCCTGCTGTTGCCACACTCCAGCAAGCCCAATTCCCTGGGAAGAGTCTGGGAACCACTGTTTTAAGATATTGTCTAGTATATGGATCTTTACTCATATATATGGGTTAAGTTTGTTTTGTGCACCAGCTTGCTAAAAACTACCTTGTTGATATGTTGCTTCTTTTCCCCCCCCCCTTTTCTAGAATGCTGTGATGAGAGGTCACGAAATTACTACAGCCTCTTACAGTACTCAGAGATCATCCATTCTACCTCTTTATGAAGTAAATGGCACTTTTTCTTCATCCATATTTTGTTCATAACACAAGGCTCTTAAAAATGACCTATTGGTGATCTGAAATGTACAGAAATATCCGCTGACCCTACCAGAGATTGAGGGAAATTTAATTTGGGAAGAGATTGAGGGAAATATGAATTCAGTTGAGGGAAATGTAAAAGGGGACTGGACAGATTTCTAGAGGAAAAGTCAATCACAGGCTACAAGCCATGATGGGTAGTACAGCCCACAAGTCAAAGCACAAGCAGGCTGATGGAAAATGCCTGAGCTTGGCTGGAAAGCACAAAGAATGCAGTAACCGTTAATGCCCAGCAACAGAAGCTAGGATGCTCCTCTAAATTCTCAACCTGTTCACCGCTCCACCTCCATGTTAAACCCAGGGACATTGCACACTGGCTGGTGCCACTTGGCAGACAAACCTAGAAAAAGCCCTTGATCGCACCTTAGGTAGAAACAATCCCTAGCTGAAGAGGCTTACATTGCTCAAAGAACCCCTGATCATTACAGGTGAGCAGTGGGCATTCCTCTCAGAGTTCCCAAAGAATGAACAACTTCTCTTCCTGAGGGCTGGAAAACATATGCCTTTGCTTTGATGCCATCAAGTTACCTAATTGGAGCCCATGTGGTCACTCCAACCAACTCCCCTGCGTTGACCTAGCTGGACAGGCGTGGCTGCCCAATCACTAAGCATGTGTCAATTCTGTGGGGAGGACAGCCATTCCAGGCAGAAAAAGAAGTCAAATGTAGAAACGACACGTGTTTGGGGAATAATGTAGTCTCTAGACAAAAGCTGCTTGCAGAAGGTTGCCCAAGCAGTTTTTAGACTGCTGAACCTCATTGGAGCTTTGGGGGAGTTAACAATGTCCAAAAATAGGCAAAAAATGGGGGGGGGAGTGGGGGGTGGCAGGGCATTGATCACAAGGTGTAACTAATTTTTCCTTTTTCTGTCCCTGTCTAGAATACCTTCCAAGATCTTCAAGTCGTGAGAAGGAATCTTAATATCTTTAGGACCCAAATGATGGATTTAGAGTTGGCCATGTTGCGCCAGCAGACAACAGTTTATCATCACATGACTGAGGAAGAGAGGTAAAAACAACTGCTTGCAGCAGATTTTAAAAGTAAATGAGCAAGTTCTCATTTGCAGCTGTATTTGTGCCTACACAGAGTTTCCTAGAATGCCACTAAAACCTTGAATTAATCGTACTTTCTCTTTTCCTTCTCTTCACCCAAACAAGTTGTCAAGTCCTGCCCCTTCTCTTCTGCACAGCTGGAACTGGCATGCTGCGCCCTGCCTCTACCACTAAAACTCTTTTCTTTCTGATCCTGACTTGCCTAGACCCCTGCAATGTTCTCCGTGTTGGCTTTCCATCCTCTCTCTCTCCCCTTCGCTCAGTTCCGGATTCTTCTGTCAAGGTCTGCTTTTCATCACTTTGCTCTGATCACTCCACTCTTGGTAAGTTCCTTTTAATTTGTTTTCCCATTAACATTCCGTTTCCTGCTCCTGAGTTCCTTCTGCATATCTGGTAGGATCATTCCGATGGTCACACTTCTATTCCCCCATGGTCACAGTATGAGTGGAGCAACTATGTGGTGGAGTTGATCCACGTGCGCCAACGTAGCTCCATATCTGCATTGTGTAATGCAGTGGTTCCCAACCTGGGGGTCACGAGCGGATTTTCAGGACACCATGGAGACCCCATTTACAACAACAGGTGCATTTGGGCAGCATTAAAAAAGATGCATTCTTGCAGCATTTTCAGGGAACCCCCAAACAGAGAAATTTGTTTTTGTTTTTTCAAAAAATTTCAAGGTCTTTTCACATACCTGAAAACAGCTGTTGCATTTGGTAATCTATGGTAGTCTTTTCATTTGTTTTCCTGTTTAAACTGCTTGGTGATCCCTTTTGTAGAAAAGTGGTGTACTGTATTGCTGGGATTCATAATTCTTTCAGATCCAGTGTGAGTGCTTTACTCATAAATTATCTCTTCCACGGTCATCTCATTTAGATATGAAGCGGATCAGCTGCAGACTCTGAGAAAATCTGTTCGCATGGAGCTGCAGGAATTGGAAATGCAGTTAGAGGAGCGTCTCCTGGCTCTTGAAGAGCAGCTCCGGGCAATGCACGTCTCTTCACCTTTCAGATCACAAATGCTCACGGTGGGTGCTGGGATTTATTTATTTTTTGCCAGTTGTCGCTAGCGTTCGTGTATCTCAGAAATATGTGTTGACAAAAGGCAAAAGCAGCCCATTTCTTTTCCCCAGTATCACTCTGGAAACAAAGAACGGTGTGTCTGCTGCTTCACAAGAAATAGCAGGGTACAGCTGTTGCCATAATAATGATGCAGGGACTTTTTAATCAGTAGCGTAGCTAAGTCACCTGTGGGCACCAAAAATGTGAACACTCCCCCATACGACATTGTTGTGCCCCCCTTGGGCCTCAGAGGGCCTTTTTAGTGAAAACCAGAAGTGCCTTTCAAAGGCTTCTAAGGCACCCCCTCAAGGCATGGTACCTGGGGCATTGTACCCCCCTGCCTCCTTAGCTACGCCACTGTTTTTAATCAAACAGCAACTTCAGAGGTGCCATTATATACAAAGGAAGGCTATATCAGAGCTGCCCTGCTTACGTTATAGAGGCAGAGGTGGACCCTTGGGTCACAATCCTAACCTAGAGTTAGGTCAGCACAAGTTAGGCCAGCAAAGTTTGGCTAACACAAGGGCCACTATAAAGCGCATTTGGACCACTCTTGGAGTCAGGGAGGATGGTGCATGTCTTTCTGCTGGCCACTCTAACTCCAAGAGTGGTCCAAACATACTTTACAGTGTCTCTTATGCAGGCCAAACTTTGCCTAACTGTGCTGGCCTAACTCCAGGTTAGGATTGCGCCCTTAGTGAAATCCACAAGTCCTATCTTCCATTTTGAGACTTATACTGACCCTCTAATTGTGTTGTAAAGTAGTAGGTAAGGAGGGCTGGTCCCTTTTGACCCCCTGTAATATTAGCATGGTTTGGAGATACATTTTTTTTTCACTCACCCCCCCCCCCAACTCTTTGTTGTGCCGTCAATGTTGAGAAGCTACTTCAGGAATTTTGCTTTGGAGTAGAACCATTTCCACATGGTTCCATGTTCCACAGGTTTGTTGCATTTGTTCAGAAAGTTGTGGTGCAGGACAGGTGATTTGACAGCTTGTCTGTTCTCTGAATGTTTCTTTCAGGGCATGTATGGAAGCAGAAGTACTGATAATTTGTCATGCCCTTCTCCACTGAATGTGATAGAGCCGGTAAGCAATCCTAAATAGCCAAGGCCAGAATGTGCAAGGTGACCCTTCACTAGAGGAGGTTAGCCTTGCAGGCTTGAGTGAAGCATGTGAACCATTTTGGAAGGCGAAACTGAACAGTGGTCACCAAAGGACAGATTGCTGTATGAAATAATGCATCGATAAGGGCAGTTTGACAGTGGAACAGATTGCCGAGGGAGGTAGTGGATTCTGTCTCAGTGGAGACCTTCTAGCAGAGGCTTGACAGGCACCTGTTGGAGCTGCTCTAGGAAGATTTCCTGCTACCAGCAGGGGTTGGACTACATGATCTTTTAGGTCCCTTCCAACTCTGTGATCCCATGATTCTATGAATCCCACCTCCTGATGATTGGACCCTGTCTGTCATAAGCCCTCTGCCTTTTAATATTTATCAGGCTCTGCCTATACATTTGTTGGTGTGCACTTGGTGCAATGTGCTTCTTGCTTGACCCTGTGTTCTGCAGTTGCCAATATAGGTGATGCTAGTATGGGGCATATGAATGTGCATGCATAAGTGCTTATTATGCATTTCTTCATAACTCATAGTCAAAGCGGTGCACGATAATTTTTAAAAGCTATAAAATTCAGCCAAGCGGTAAACCCCTTAGGTCCTATCTTTCTATTATATGTAAGTTCTATTCTATTGTACACAGGTGGCGCAATAAAAATACAAATTTATGGCGCTCTGTCAGCTATATCCCAATTTGGCAGTTATGGTATGCCAGGCAGGCAGTACCTTTACTGCCATCTTGATATTTTTTTTCCCCTCCTGAAGCTGGAGGCTGGAAACAGAATTAATACTTCCATGAAAGTATGAAGTAGCAGGGCTAGCTTTCAAATTCAGGCCATGGTGATCTGGGGATACTTTCTGCCATAATGTGCATAAAACACATGTGCCAAATCTGCAACACTGTTTTGCGCTCCTGTTACTGTGTGTCCATTTTTATTTTATTTTTTGCATTTATCACAGGAGTATGAATGAAATGATTAACTGTCCACCCCCGTTTTTGAATTCCCAGGTCTCTGAACTCATTCGTGAGCAGTCATTTCTCAAGTCAGAGTTGGGTTTGGGCCTGGGCGACTTTGGGATGGAGGCTCCTCCCGCAGAGGGCTCAGAATCGGCATTTGACCATGGCACTTCCGATTCCTCTTCCGTGTGTTCAAGCCACACCAGTAGGAAAGCTGGGGCGCATTCAGCAGAGATGATCGGGAAGTCCAAGCCCCAAAGCAAAAAAATATACCGAGCGTGTGTCGCCTTGATGCCCTCCCCTCCGGCCAGAGCAGGAACTGGCCAGCCACCTGATGCCACTGAGGAGTGCGTCACGTCCAAGTCTGAGGCAGAACAGAAACTTGAAAAGGCTTCTCTTGGGGCGGCTGTGGAGGACATTCACAGAAGTGTGGAGAACGATGAGCTGCAGCAAGTAATTCGAGAGGTGAGAGCAGTCAGAAACTGCCCCCAAGGAGAATTTGCCTTTTTAGATAAGTTTTCTGTTGGCTGAAGCTTTAAATTGGTTTCCCTGGACCTGAGTTAAGGACAATTTAATAATATAGCACAATCAATAAGTGTATCAGTAATGCCGCAATGCTTTATTATGGAGTGAAATCACAGGCCCTGCCCTGTGGTGCTTACAATCTAGATACTACCACAGAGGAGAGGAGAGGGTTGGGCGCAGGCAGTGGTGTCATTCAAATGATTTAGGAACAGGAACTCCCTTTTGATTGGCACTTGTTGGGAACCCGGAACCAGCCACGGAGCCTGTTAGGATCTGGAACACCCATTCTGGTCCATTCCCCCTGAATGACATCACTGGGCGCAGGGTAAACGGAAAGGGAGTTTAAGGATGACAACGGTGGAGTAAGCAGCACAAGTGAATCTCAGAAGAAATATCCAAATAAGCCTCAGTCAAAAGATCCAGAAAAAAGGGTGTTTTAATTAGTCAGTTAACAAAATGAGAATATACAGTCGCAAAAATAATATACAGTTGGCCCGCATTTACCGTGGATTTGGAACCTGTGGATTCCAGCATCCATGGCCCTCCAAATCCACGGGGTGGGCCAAACTGGAGGTGAGGGGAGCTGAGGAGGGTGTTTTGAGGCATCTGCAGGCCTCATTCTGAGTGACAGAACTTTAAAAAGTCCCTTCCAGTATTCTGGCAAACATGGAAGTGATATTGTATGCCTTTAAAAAGCATTCTGAGGCCCAGGGAAGCCAGTCGGGGCAGGCCAGAAAACAGTGGACTTGAACAGCCACAGTTTTCCTTATCCGCAAAGGTTCCTGGAATGGCCTGTCTGTATTATGTATAGCAAGGCTGTTGCTGATCAATCCTTGAGGTAGGCTTGATAAAAAAAAAAAAAAAAAAAACTCCAGTCATAGCTTTGTTGGGGAGAACTGTGCAAAAAGGGGAGGGGAAAGTGGACAATAATGAATATATTAACAGCTCAAAAATACTTACTTTGTGAACAATCCTTATTTAGGAGATGTTTGCATGTGTTTATGCGTGGCACTTCAGTCTGAGTATAGCATGAAAGGAACTTTCCAGAAAGGCAATAGCAGCATGACTCTCTCATAGTGTTTCCCACCTTTCTTCACGTGTGGCATAAATAGTACAAAGTGATAATCAAGTGTTGAGTTCTCTATATGTTCCAGAGAACGGAGGGAAGCAGTTTAGTCTGGTATACTTGCCCTGCAATACACCATCCTTCTAGTGATTTCCTGAAATGCACAGATAACTTGGAGGAGGGAGCTTCTTCCTGTGGTTGGATGTCTGAGGAGAAATAGAGGAGAGCTGATGGCCATTCCTGGAAATCTAGTGACCATCCTTCATGGATGCATACTTAACATGTTTACTTGCATAGCTTCTTGCAAGCAGGATTTGGTGAAATAACTTGTTTTGTATGTATTGCAGGACGATAGTGTTTTTTTTTGTGCCCACAAACATATAATGCATTTTTGCATTTCATAAATGCCACAAGTAACAGCCTTGCATTATTTGCTTCCAACAGAGAATGAAACATTGCAGAGAAATCCATTAATATGCATTCTTGATATTTCCTCACAAATGCTCAACTTGTGGCGTATTGAATAATTCCCGTCCTTCTGCGTACTTGAATCATCTTGTTTGTAAAGAAGCATAAAAAGTATACAGTGTTTCAAAGTGTGCCTGAGTAGACAGTAATGTGTGTGAGCTTTTGACCTGTAACTATTTACTGGAGGGGAAAATAACCCACTATTTCTTTCAGACAAATGAGTCTACTCCCACAGAAGAGAATTGCAAAAATGTCACGATACTTAGCTCTGTGTTTTGTTGTTTTGTTTGAAGAACATACAGTTCAGCCTCTGTTAGACTCTTTCAGTGCATCTTGGCTGATAGAATAAAACTATGAAAAAATGAGGAGGAGGTCCTGTGCTTGAATAAATGGACTGTTCGGTTTAATTAGAAATTAAACACATTGTTTTAGGATTATGTGGTTTCAATAGTTTGGATATTTGTGGACAGTTGCCATATTACTTTTCTCTCCTTGAAAATCACACTAGTGTCTAAGGGGATGAATTTAACATGTGAATCTTGAGGCACACCTAATTTTCATGAAGTGTATCCAGAAACAGTTTGCCATTTGGATGCCTTCAATTTACCTGTACAGTCAATTTACCAAAATACAGTCAATCCTCTTCATATGCAAACTCCCTATCTGCGAATTCGCTTATCTGCGAGCGGCAGAATTGCTACCTACCCCGTTATCTGCACCTCTGTCCACTATTCAGAGACTTTCAGAAGGCTGCAGGGACTTTCAGAACGGCACCTGCAACCGGTGTGGGCCCCTTTAAAATGGTTGGCAGAACCATCCGCCAGCCATGTGTCTGCACTGGCTGTAGGCGCCAACTGCAATCTCGGCAGCGTTTAGTGATCTTTTGGCCCTTCCTGGTGCACTCTGCTGGCTTCCTGAGGCTCTCTGCTGGATTCTTGTGATAGCTGATAAGATACCCCTTGCACCTAAACTCATTGATCCCATAGGATCAATGGTTCATTATCTGCGAATTTGCTATCCACGAGGCTTTCCAGCAACCGAACCCTCGCAGATAAAGAGGACTGACTGTACTTTTCTGAGAAGTGATACTGAGGTTTTTTAAATGTGGTTTTAGGAATATAATCATCCCTAAGATGTTGAAACAATAGTAGACCAGTTGTGTTCTTTCTTATGCACTCCCTTCCAGATGAGAAATCACTTCCTCAGTAAATACGATTTCACCGAGCTGCTCAACACCTTTGTGAAAGTGTGAGAATCTTCCTCCTTACTGTTAGCAAGCTTGGATGTGGAAGGTTTACAACATCCTGCCAAGGTCATGCAGGAAGTCTGGCTGTAGCGAAGCCAGGAATAGAACACAAGTTGCCTGTTTCTAGTCTTGCTCCTTCTCACAAAGATGAACCCTTCCTCTTGTTTGCTCATCCGTTAGCTGCCTTCGGAAAGAAACTGATTAAGGTTTCCCAAATTAGCACAGCATTTATTTCCATCGGTTGTACTCGGAACCGTGTGTTTTTGCCACTTGCTTGGTGTGAGTAGCAATTACCCTTGAACAAGCAAACTGTGCCGCCCTGTGTCAGCACTGTACCTGCTGCTCCAACTCAACTAGTGACAAGGGGCGAAGTCAAGGCATGTGGGTAGATGGCAGCATAGGGCACCACTAAGCCAGCAGCCTAAATGGCTCACAACAGTGAGAAATTAGAGCGATAGCCCCCAACACTACGTTGTATACATGACTCTCTGCCTCCCTTCTGTCCTAAAGGCGGTGGCTCTTTAAGGCATGCCACTGGATTTGAACTGGCCTGCTATATTTTGAATGCCCTTCTAGCCTGTGATGGAAGTTGAAAGTAGAACAGAACCAGAGAGCATAGTATATGCAAACCAAGGAGGAGGCATCATATCAAGCGCCCACTGCCCTTGCAGTCCTGGTTCAAGGCAAAGTAGGGGTGGGTAGTCAATCCCTGTGCTTGACTTCTCACTGTGGAACGAAGGTGAGCACAGTAATCAAGGGCCTAGTGCTGCTGCTTTTAAACTTCAAGGCTAAGGGGCACAGAGATAGTGACAGGTGAAGAACATAAGGGAAAGGCATGAATCACTGGGCCACCAGTCTCCAAGTAATTATTTTCAAGGTTGACAGGTGGAGCTGAACGTAAAATGTGCCATTTTGGTAGCCAAACCTACTTTTCAGTGAAGTGGAAAAGTATTATGTTTTTTTTCCCATGGTCATTCTCTCCATAGTTAATCATGGGAGTACTCTACAGGGATAAAACCATAGTAGAGGTTAAGAAAACTCCCAACTTCCTGGCCCGTTATTTCTGAGGAGTTCTGATGCCATAACAAAGAGCAATGTAATCGGCCCCTCCTGTATGGTCATACTACTTGCATACATTCCCCCCCCCCAACAATGTGGGATTGCACTAAGCCGGAGCAATTCCCATGTTGCCAACAAGAAACTGACTGGAATTGGTTTGCCAAGGTGATATGGCAACAAAGGTACCACAAGGGTTCACTCCACATTAGTTTGGCCAACTGTGAGGGCCACAAGACCTGGGTTGAATGTTGTCCACACAGGTAGTATAACAACTGCTTTTTACCTACCGCAAAACTGTTTGAGGAAAGAAAGTGAAGTAGAGAAGTGAAAGGAAAGAATTATTTAACCCTTTTCTTCACTACCATTTCACTTCAAATCCTCCTTGTTTCCCCCCTGTGGAATTCTGTGTATGTGTTGCTTAGGCTAGATAAGTAATTGGGGGTGCCATCCTAACCAACTTTCCAGCACTGATATAGCTGTGCCAATGGGGCATGTGCTGCATCCTGCAGTTGGGGGGGGGGGGGGCAATCACGGAGGCCTCCTCAAGGCCAGGTAATGTTTGTTCCCTTACCTCAGAGGTGCATTGTCCTTACCCCGGTGCTGGAAAGTTGGTTAGGATTGCACCCAAAGTGGTTTTCCTTTTGTCTTCCCAGATTCAAATAGTAAATTATTTTCAGATAGGGACAAGTAATAGTTTATATCTCTTGGTACCTCTGCCACATCTGTGTTAAAGAACCACTTCTGAATTATTTGGGAGGCTTTATAGGGTCTTTTTTATGACTGAGGTGAATTGGGAAACACTGTGACACACAACATTATTTAAAGTGAAAATAAACCCAACTCATAGATTATTTTTTTAAAGCACGTACATGGGACAAAATCAGAAGCACTATTGTGGAAAAAAAAAAACCTGAGGGTTACACTGTCTATAGGTAACTCTAAATTAGCATAGCCCCGTGCAGTATACTTCAAATTAAGCCTATAATTCTCTTGCCCTGCCATGGATAGGATTCCACAGCAATGCAGTTGAGGCCCAGGGTTAATTTGGGAAAGACTGCAAGGAAATGTCTTTGAATCTGAAAACATTTTACATTATTGTGTGGATTTATTTTTCTGTTTTGGTGTGGGGGAGGCTATACACCTCTCTTAAGCATATGGGAAGTGCTGTCTTGTTTAACTTAGTGAAACTAAAATGTGATCTTCTTTTAGATCAAAGAATCTATTGTTGGTGAAATCAGACGGGAAATCGTCAGTGGACTGTTAGCGGCTGTCTCTTCTCCTGGCAGATCTGCTAATGCAAAGCAAGAAATGCAACCATGAACTGGTACTACAGGTGACTTTTCCAGAGTTCCTATATGCAACATGCTTGCAATCTGTATTAACTGAAGGCAAGAGTTAGGTCTTCAATAAGAAATGTGTTTTGAAATTTCAGATAGCTTTCAAAATTAAAGATTCATTGTTACAGCTTTGTTTTATACGCAGGAATATAAAGTCATTTCCTCTCTTTTGTTCTTATTAGAACAGATAAAAGAAAATACTTTTTTTTTACCCAGCAAGTAATATCTGTGGAACTCTTGTAGGATGTGGTGATGATGTCTGGCTTGGATGCCTTTGAAAGGAGACTAGACAGATTTCTAGAAGAAAAGTCCATAATAGGTTACAAGCCATGATAGTAGGTGCTTGTAACTTCCTTGTTTTGGAAGTAGGCTACCTCAGAATGCCAGATGCAAGGGAGTGGCCACAAGATGCAGCCATCTTCTTGTCTTGTGTGCTCCCTGTGACATCTGGTGGGCCCCTGTGAGATACAGGAAGCTGGACTAGATGGGCCTTTGGCCTGATTCAGTGGAGCTGTTCTTATGCTCTTTTGGTATCTAAATTTCAGTTGATACTCTGTTTGTCAATGGTTATGAAAGGCACATGTCTTACAGGGCAACCCTTGGCATGTCTCTTCAGAAGTACTTTTCATTGAATTTGGTGGCATACGTCCCAGGGAAGTGTGTACAGGATTTCAGCCCACAGTCCCTGATTTTAAGCATGTCTGCAGGCAATCTACATAACAGCATCGTCATTTATTTAGACTAGTGATAATTCTGTCATGTGCAGCCTCCTGGCAATGGAAAGATCATCATCATATGGCTGATCTCATGCGCTGAAGGCCAGAGCTGTTGTTTTTTGCAGGACCAAAGTCCAACCAAAGATGATAGTGTCAACACTCAGTCATATTCTGTCTTCTAAGGCAAGAAGGTGGAGGGTGCCAACTCTGGCATATCAGACTCGTCCTTGGAGTCTTTCCAAAGGATGCCAAAGCTCCTTGCTTTGGAAAAGCTCTTAGTTCAGTGGTTCCCATACTCCTGCAGGAGAGTTGGGAACCTGGTAATTCTTTGTGGGAGGCCAATGAGAATGACACAGCGATCGCACTGCTGCCATGACCAAGGGGCTTTTAAACATACCTGGGGGTCATGCTGGCCTTCAGAGGTTGCAGGTCACAGCCCCCTCTGGAGGCCTCCCCACTGCTGCAAACTGCCTTTGCCTCCTGTGACAACCCATTTCTGGATTTTGCTATTGCAACCCAGAAAGTGGTTCACGATAGAAGAGCAGCAGCGAGGAGGCTGCAAGCTCCCACATCCTGCTGATGGCCAACACGACCCCCAGGTATGCTTAAAAGCTCCTTGGTCATGGCAGTGGTGCAGTCACTGTGTCATTCTCGTTGACCTCCTTCCAACCCTGCAAAGACCCCCAGGTGTGTTTAAAAAACCCTTTGTCATAGTGGTCCCATGATTGCTGCAGCACCATCAGGGTAGTCATTTCTTGGACATTCCCCTTAAGGGGGAGTAGCTCCCTTCTGGTTCCCCTGGTGGGTCACAACCCACTAGTTTGGGAACCACTGGTTTAGTCCAAGATAATTTATTTTTTTAAAGAAGGTTTGCTTCTACTTCTTACTGGGGTTGTTAACAACACCATAATTTGCCCCTCCTCTTTTCAAAAGTCAAGGAAAGTGGAAACCAGCAGAGAAGTGATTTCCAACATTTTTGCCTTTTAAGAACCCCATTGCATATCAGCTTGTTTGCTTAGAAACTCCTACACATTGCAGAGGACTTTGGGGCATGTTCTGGCTTGTCTACTGAGTTGACATGGGATGCTAGCCAAGCTTGTTGGATCTTGCCACGGTCCCACGTGAACCAAGACTGCATCCTAGAACACCATCCAAAACATTTTTTATGCTGTGTGTCACACAAGAAGGTCAGTTAGTCCTTCCAGGAATTATCAATTTTGGGAGCCTGCTGATAATCCTACCAGGAATGTTGATTTCACAGAAAACAGCCCAACCGCATGAAGTGTAAAACAATTCGCTTTGTGCAGAATATTGAATCTTCCTGGCCTCTGTAGCCAGCAATGCCAACAAGCCTTCTCCAAACCATTGGCCAGTCCCAATCCATTATTTTTGTTATGCTAACATATACAGGTAGATTATCCCATATCCAGAAATCCAAAATTCAGACTATTGCAGATATTTTTGTACAAGACTTTTTTTTTAAAATCAGTTTTGTGAACACTAGAAGGTCTTGTGCTCATTCCCATGTACAGGCTGTAAGTGCTATTCTCTACTCTGAGGTGTGTGCCATTGTTGAAAAAAGGGGGCACTCAAGTGGGTAACAGTGAAGAATGCAAGAGGAAGGATTTCTCATTATATTTATGCAGTTATTCCTGAATCCAGACACCTGCCCTTTCCAAGCAGTCTGGATAAGGGATATTCAACCTGTATACATTGCTGTTTGAAATACTTTAAGCCCAATTTATTTTTGACTTTAGGTCTTGATGGTTTCATCTCTCTTTCTGTTCTTTTTCTCAAAAGGTTGGCAATGTGGTTCAAGGACACTGTGGAATCCTTCGTTTGGACTGTGCAGATGGAAATGCAGTCTGTGTGTACTTCAGAGGACAGAAGCGAAGGCTACTGTATACAATCCTTACTTGTATGCTCTATAACTTCCCACTTCAGATCCCTGCGTTACAAACGGGGCGCTCTTCGTCTTACTACTGCCCATGAATTATCAAGAAAACAATGGCAACCTTGCAACTCTTAATATTTATTTGTATGTCCCTATTGTTTGTGGTTGTGTTAAAAAAAATTATTTCTGTGCAGCGGTGTTCCTCAGAAGACTTGAAGATTTCTGGACCTACCCCAATGAGAAATAGCCTAGAAATGCCAGTCTCTTTTTACTTTTTTAAAAAAATCCCACTGACCTCTGTGAGGTACTTAACTGTGCAATAACTGATCCACTTTGAGAGCTTGAAACAAGCAATAATTACTTCCACTGCTGTTACTTAGTGCCACTTCAAATGAAGAGACTAGCTGGTTGTAAAAATGTCCAGTTAAGTCTTGGGAAAAGCTATTGTTTGCTGCGTATTTAGCAATTTGCCTAAAACTACTAAAGATGCTTACACACTGAAAGCCTTATCTGTGCAGTGGGCACCTTTTTAAAAAAAATTAATGTTTTGAATCTTTAATATTCCCCTTTTCCTTGTCTTGTCTGTAGGTGAAAAAGTCTTAATATATATATTGATATATGGATTACTTCTCATTTATCTCAAGAGGTGGCTTTTTTCTCCCTTTTATTAAAACAAGTCTATAAAACACTAATTTTAAAACAGAAATAGTTTTGTATAACTTGAAGTGGATCAATCTTTTGACTGTTGTTATGGGGAAAATGGAAGGGACCCCTTCCGTAAACTTCCGAGCAAGACTTGCTGCAGCCCAGGAAAAATAGTGTTTATCACAACAAATGAAATTGGAGGCCTGTGGGGTTCCTGATGTGCGGTTTCTGTCTGTGGAAGGCTAAACTGTTAACTGAAGTATAACATTATCTGAATGCCACTGGGATGCCTTCATTTTGTTTTTCAGGCAATAAAAATTTTACGGTTGTGCTGAAGACATAATCAATGACTAGTAAAGCTATAACTCTATTGTTGTATGGAGAAAAAGCCTGTCGAAGATTTCCAAGTGTGTTTTGGAACACACATGAGGGCTTATTTCTTTTTAAAAGGGTCTGTTATGCCAATAAAATATTTATTTTGCCTACAAGTCAACTGAATTCTTTACTTTCCCCATCTTGTTACACAGTCTTTTGGGAGTGGAAATAATGTGAATAGGACTTCACAGTTGGCCATTTGTGAGGAAAACGTAGTTCACAAGTGAGGCTGTGAACTATCTGGGCAGTAGAATGAGGCATTAGAATCCAGAAATGGTAGAATGCTCAGTGTCATTTCAGACTACATGGTTTGATGTCCTGGTTTATTCTAACTCAAGAGAAATAAAACCACAGTTCCCCTGAATTCATATGGAAGACAGAACTGTAGTTCATTTTAAAATAAACGTTTTTGCCTGTCTCTTTTTGCCTACAGGGGAGGGGAAGGAGAATGTGCAGATTTGTAGCCCCCTTAGGGCCCAATCCTATATTTCCCAGTGCCAACTCAATGCTCACAGGGCTACTTCCAGGTGTTGCAAAACTGCCATAAGGCACATTAATGCCGGCACTAGTGCTGAGAAAATGGATCACTTGAAGCACTGAGTTGATTATAGTGGCAAGGTTTTTCGGGGGGGGGGGGTAAGATTGTGAAAGGGCAGAACTGGGCGAAGGGAGGGTAGCCTGCAGGAAGGATCAGTACACTTATAAAAAAAGCCCTCCCAAGTTATATAGGTTCTGCAGAAATGGTCCTGCTCCCTTCCTGGGGCTAGTCTTGGTCTTCCTTATTGAATTGACATTCATCAGAGCCTTCTGTGTTGGGTCATCACAACGTTTGAAAGGGAAGCCTCGGCTAAGCAATTAACCATCTACATTTTGGCGTTCTTCACCAAAGAAACAAGCCTATTCGTGGCTGCTGGTATCTGCCATCACTTTGCAAGCTACACGACAGCCTGCTTTCGCTAGGGTTGTATCGCAATTGTACCTGCATACCAGAGAGCAAACCCGAAAGCTAATCGACACTC
Organism: Lerista edwardsae; assembly: GCA_029204185.1. Taxonomy (NCBI): domain Eukaryota; kingdom Metazoa; phylum Chordata; class Lepidosauria; order Squamata; family Scincidae; genus Lerista; species Lerista edwardsae. The sequence goes on from JAJKFI010000015.1 coordinate 2,308,165, forward strand.
TCAGAAAATAGAGTGTGATACAGATATTGTGTGACTTATTACCCTGAATGCAAACAGAAGATCATATGATTGAATGTACTTGCTCCGTAGGTCAGTGTATTATTGGGTCCTCCAATAGTGGTAGTTCACTGTTGAAATAATCCAGCTCAAGTAAGGCAAATGTTCCTTTCAAACAAAAGTTTGTTTCTTTGAGCAAAGGAGGGCTACACCTACACAAGCAATTCTTCAAGCTGACGTTCTTGCAGTGGGGAATGTGTAAACAATGTACTGGACTTATGGGCCAAGATCCAAAGGACCGCATGACTACAGTAGTGTGTGCCCCTCTGTTTCTCAACTCTGTGTTTCTGTTTCTCAAACGGCAACCCACCATGTTGCATGTTAAGTCACTTTTGAAGCTGGGCGGGGGCGGTTTTCCAAAGGTAGGATGGGGCAAGTGCATTTCTATTCAAAGAAAAATAAGTCCCAAACCCCAGTAGTCATGCCAAAATCCTTAGTTATGTCTAAAATAGCTCTGAGCCTTTCTTTTTCACATATGCTGCATCCAGATCTGTGTTAAAACAAAAGCATTGCATCGCTTCGGAACAGGCTTCTACCATTAAAGAGATATGACTCTTTAATCCAGTGAAACCAATCTTTCTTTAAACCAGAAAGCATTATTTGAAGTTCTGTAATCCAAACTCTTAGGGCACAATCCTAACTTGCAATGGAATGGCAAGGCCAGAGGGCCTGCCCCATATCCCGTGCAAGTTAGGAAGACGCTGGAGCCTCCCTGGAGCAAGGGTTTAGCAGGCATAGCTCCAAGCAAGCCATGCAGCCCAAATCAGGGCTGTGTGGCCTGGGAACAGAGGCTTGAATGCGGCCTAACAGCTGGATCCCAACTCCATCCCCGCCCCGGGTTCATACGCCTCCCAGCCCTTCCTCTATTACGATCTTGTGGCCACCATCTCTGGTCTCCCAAGATCTCATGAGATCCCTCAAGATGTTGGGTACTGAAGTCTCAACAAGATACTGGAACAGCATTGGCGGCCTCTGAACTTTGGCCATGCAGAGCTCTGCAGCTACATCATGAAGAATTCCCATGGACTGGTTGAAGAGCTTCTGTGGGACCCCTGCTCTACCTAGTTCGATGTCGATGGTCTACCTAGTTGGGTGGTCTACCTATGTCAATGTATGATGAGTGGCAGCAGATTACCAGATCTTCAGACAGAGGCCTTTCCCAGCTCCACTTGGAGATGTGAGAAGTTGAACCCAGGATCTTCTGCATGCAAATGATGGACTTGATCATTAAGCTGTGGCTCTTTTTCCATATAACTCAATGAAAGGAAAAGTTGCATATGCACAAACAAATGGACATACCACACTGTGGACCTATTCAGGGCTTGTGGAAGCCTTTTCAGCCAGAAGCTGTATGCACGTTGGAGCACATAGAGGTATTTAGATATGCTAGTATTCATTTGAAGCTTACAATCTATGGAGAATGAAATTGCCTGTTTTTATCATGACCAAAGCAGTATCCATCAAATCCACTAGAGCCATGGTTCTCAAGCTATGCATCCAGGACCCACTAGAGGGCCAGGATCCAATTTTGGATGGATCAAAGCTGACAAGGCAGATTAGGCCATGTGCATCAAGGGTTAAACAGGCTACCTATTTGGGGAGGGAGGGAGGGACCACTGAGGCTCAATCATCATTATAGCCACACCTCATAGTTTTGCAAAATGTGCACCTACTACTAACCACTAACATAAGTGATCTAACTAGAGATCTAACTAGTGAACTGTGGGTCAGGATTCACTAGGTGGGTTGCAAAGCACCTAGGGCAGGCATCATTAAAAATATGGATAGTGGAAAGGGAGAGGGCTGTGTGGTTATTTTGCTTGTGACAAGTTTGTGAATAGGCATTTTCCCCCCGATATCGGCTGTTTTCAATCATTTTTATGTGGCACCCCCTTCGCACCCCCACCCCTGGGGGCACTAGGAGGGCCTGACCCCCGCAGTGTTTGTCACTAGGCTGCAAGGCATGTGCATGCCGAGTTTGGTGCGCGTCGCTCCAGGCGTTCCAGCAGGGCATGGCGGATGTTTTATTTTGCACCCCTTCTCGCCCCCCACACTGATGGGGGGCCAAACCCAGCCTCCAACAGCGTCGGGAGCATCGCCGCTCGTCTCAGCGACCCCAGAAACTACGGATTTGACGCCGATTTTGGCCGTTTTCGAACATTTTCACGTGGGACCCCCTGCGTACCCCCACCCCCAGGGGCGCTAGGGGGGCCTGACCCCCCCCCCAGTGTTTGTCGCCAGGCCGCAAGGCATGCACGTGTCGAGTTTGGTGCGCATCGCTCCAGGTGTTGCAGAGCCTATGCAGAACATACACACACACACACACACACACACACACACACACACACACACACTTTCTCCTTTACACATATATAAAAGAAGAAGATAAAGTGGCCTTTCTCTGGTGTGCTTATTTCGGAGATTCAAGAGTAATCACTGATACAATATCATGTTCAAATACTCCTATAAAGCAATATATTTTGGAAAATCTGGTTCCTACCTTCATCGCTGCACAGTTCTTTATATAACAGAAATGACAAAAGAGCAATTACAAGCCACATTATTCTTTGTAATGCTGTTCAATCTTCATATAACGGGGGCTGATTGCTAGAAACCATTGATTTTCATTCATCTTGGCAACGTTCCTAAATACTTTATGATTATCTGATGAAACACATTACAGAAGAACCCAAATCGAAGTTCAGTGAGATCAATTTGCCTTCCTGCCACATAAATGTCTTTAGGAACTCGGTGTGTATTAGCAAGACATTTATCTCTGTGATGTTGAGCTATAGCCTTCAGAAGGCAGCAACATTTTCTATTTATAATCAGGTAATCTCTCTCTCATCTATTTCACTTCCAATAAGTTGGCCTTGCAGTTTCTACAAACTATAGCAAGAAATCGAATGCTTAGATATTACTGCTCTCTTGGGTAAAGTATCAAGAGAAGTCAATGGTTTAAATGCAATTTAACTGTTCAGAATGTATACAGCACACCTTGTGCAAGGTGCTAGGGCTGATTCTGGGAAGTCCTGATTTTGGACTGAAATCCTGCTTTTGAATCCTGTACTTGTAGAGACAGATTAAATTAATCAGCAGCAAGAAAAAGGCATTTAAAGTATCGTGTTCCAGCACTTGAGGCCAAACTATACACCACATCAAGCATGCAGTTTGCTCCTACATTTTTTATTTTGTAAAAGTAAAATAACAGTCATGGGAAGAGGAGGCTGCTCTGGATAAGGAGGCTGTGGCACACAAAGAAGAGGGCACCCAGTACTTTAGTGTCATGCAGCACTCTTGATTAAACTTCTCCCCCCCTCCCCAGCGCAGCTGTTATTAGCAATAGAAAAGAAGCTTTTGATTGCCCCAATGGATACTGTTACCAGATACAAATTGGGACAGAGTGCCTACACCTTTAACCATGGAATAGAAGAGAGAATTTTGGCAGGTGTAACTTTTGAAACCCTTCCATGTTGAGCTGCAGTTGCCAAAATTCCCACTTCTATACAGTGGTTTAAATGTATAGGCACTGCCCCTGTTTGCATCTGGTAGGGTTAGAAACACAGCACAGATGGAAATGATTAAATGACCCTTTCCGATGTGTCACAATCCCCCAATCTTGATCAGCCCCTGTGGTTTTTCTATTTGAACCAACAGGGCCAAAGTACAAGCTTATACTAGCATGTAGTTTGGCCGTCAACATTTATTCAAGAGCGTTCTGGGGTTGAATCTTAGTGAGTCCCGGGCAGTCTTTTGTGAGTCCTGTGTTGTCTCTCAAATCTTGACAACTGATTTAGGGCCTAGTCCTATCCTACTCTCCAGCACTGATACAGCAGCAATGCAGCCCTGAAGTAAGGAGACAAACATTCCCTTACTCTGAGGAAGCCTCAAAGGTCCGTGACTGCCTCCCTGCCACAAGATGCAGTGCAGTGCATGCCCTATTGGCTAAGCTGCATCAGTGCTGGAAAGTTGGATAGGATTGGGCCCTTAGGATCCAAGCAAGTGTGGGCAGAACTGTAAGCATTGGCCTGTCCTGCAGTTGAGATCCTCCAAGTCAGGAGAGCTTGGGGAGAAAAGGAGACAGTTAATTCATTGTGTCCTAGTACAACTCAGGTGCCAGATTGAGAGAGGTCAATGTCCTCTCTTCCCTTTCTCCACCCATGCAATTGACTAAATGTAATCATTCCTCTGAATGGCTGTGAGAGCTGGACCATAAGAAAGGCAGAGCGCCGAAGAATAGATGCTTTTGAATTATGGTGTTGGAGAAGACTTGAGAGTCCCCTGGACTGCAAGGAGATCCAATCCAGCAATCCTCCAGGAAGTCAAGGCTGATTGCTCCCTGGAAGGACAAATTCTGAAGCTGAAGCTCCAATACTTTGGCCACCTGATGAGAAGAGAGGACTCTTTAGAAAAGACCCTCAAGTTGGGAAAGGTTGAAGGCAAAAGGAGAATGGGGCGGCAGAGGATGAGATGGTGAGATAGTGTCACCGAAGCAATGAACATGAAACTGGGCGAACTCCGGAAGCTAGTGGAGGACAGGGAGGCCTGGCGTGCTGTGGTCCATGGGGTCGTGAAGAGTTGGACACGACTTAGCGACTGAACAACAATCACTCCTCAGGCTGTTTCCACTTCTAGTCAGCTGACTGGTTCTACTGAGTGAGGGCCTGATCCTATTAGGCCTAGTGCTGGCAGTAAGCTCTTACTGCTGGTGCCAGTGTTGTGAAAGTGCCGTAAGGCACTTCTGCCACTAGCGGGAAAGGCTTACTGCTTACACCAGCCCAGCGCCAGGAGGACCTGACGTGGAGTCGGCAGGCACTAAGTCCCACCACCACTGCTGGTGAGCTCTTTCAAGCTCCTTCAAGGTGTGGGGAGAGTGGAACTGGGCTGGGGAAGGATTGGAGATGGGTGGGACCAACGGTGGCCTCCACCACCACCGGATCCTATCCTCCATGTTTGGCCATATAGCCTGACACAGAGGCCGTCTAGTCTGCACCGGCAAAGTAGCCAGTGGAGCCTTGAGGAGGCCAATTGACAGCCCAGCATCCTTACCCATGGGAAGTGGTCAAACCTCCACTTCTCCCAAGGTGCCTCCTAAAGCTGCTGGGGCGCCCAAGGATGCAGAGGTACCACTGCTCCTAGAGGGGTTTGGTGCCATAAGACTGGGCTCTAAATGACTTCTTATATCGTGATAAAGATATATTACGTAGGCTATTTTTAGAAGGCTCCTTATGCTTGCTTCTAATAGGGAAAAATGGATTAAAACCAAACTCAAACAATAAATGAGCCTACATGCTAATTAAAGTCAAAGTCCATGTAATTACAGCAAATATTCAGATGACTTTTTTTCTTTTCGTTTTAGTTTGATTTGGTTTGTTAACCAAAGAGTTTATGTTAGTTGTATCTAAACTCTTCCCCCCCTTACCCACAATGCTCCTTGGATGTTTTGTCTAAATAGGAACCTCCCAAGCTTGCCTTGAAGCTTCACTGAAGGTGAAACACGGGGACAACTTAGGGGTGTGTAGATTCCCCCACAGAAATGCCACAATTCAGACTGAAAACTTCCTTCCTGTGACATTCCTTGCCTGTTTAGCTGGAGCAGGAGAATACTCTAAACATGGATCAGTGGTAACTCTTGAATGCTCCCAAGAAGCTTTGGAATGTCACCTGGGACCCTGTACCAAGGTCACACTTTGGTATGGGTAAAAGCCATTCTTTTGAAGTGAGATGCACATTGCTTTTAGAGGCTGCACGTTTGTGTGGTAGCAGACCTGGCCTTAGAAGAGGAATCCTCTCTTATGTGTATCTGTGTCTGCTTGTATTATAAATGATACATGTTGCCTGTTTGATTAGGACAGAGATTTTCAACCTTTTTCAACTCATGCATACTGACAACCTGCTAACCTTTTCAGGGCACACCATCAGATTTTTAATAATTGACAAGGCACACTATGCTATTAGTATGGGGCGGGGCAGGCTCCCCCATCTCCCAATGGCCCTACTAATAAATGACCCTCCCTAAAACTCCCACAGCACACCTGCAGACCATTCATGGCACACCAATGTGCCGCGGCACACTGGTTGAAAAGCACTGGATTATGACATTTTTAGTCAATCAAAAGGTTTCTTTTTTTTTTTTAAACCAATTAAATCCAGCCCTCCTTAGAAACTTGGAAGCCACCAGATGAGATCAAGGCCTGAACAAGGTATGGAACCAGTCACCATTAGGTTGAAAAGCAGCATAACAAGAGGGGGGAATTCTGGTCGCCGCACCTTAAAAAGAACATAGTGGAGCTGGAAAAGGTGCAGAAGAGAGCGACGAAAATGATTACGGAGCTGGGGCACCTCCCTTATGAAGAAAGACTGCAGCGTTTGGGGCTCTTCAGCCTAGAAAAAAGGCGCCTCAGGGGGGACATGATTGAGACATACAAAATTATGCATGGAAGGAATAGAGTTGATAGAGGGATGTTTTTTTCCCTCTCTCAAAATACCAGAACCAAGGGGCATCTGCTAAAACTGAGGGTTGGGAGAGTTAAAACAAATAAAAGGAAGTACTTTTTTACGCAGCGGGTAGTTAATCTGTGGAACTCTTTGCCACAAGAGGTGGAGATGGCATCTGGCCTAGATGCCTTTAAGAGGGGATTGGACAGATTTCTGGAAGAAAAGTCCATCGTGGGCTATAGGCCATGATGGATTGTACAACCTCCTCACATTAGTAGTAGTCTACTTCAGAGTACTGGGTGCAAGGGAGTGGCAACAGGATGCAAGCATCTTGTTGTCTCGTGCCTCCCTGGGGCACCTGGTGGGCCGCTATGAGATCCAGAAAGCTGGACTAGATGGGCCTTTGGCCTGATCCAGCATGGTTCTTCTTATGTTCTTACCCACGTTTCATAAAAGAGCGATCCCACCTACTCCAAGCGCCACCTTGTATCTGAAAGCATCCTGAACTCTGTCTCTCAATAATTCATGGTCCATCAGCAATACTCCGAAGGGTGCTTACCCTGCACTTTGGAGCAGCCAGTTAGTAATGTACGGCGGAGAGATCCTCCGTTTCAAATCCCAGGGCGCCCAGCCAAGCCAGGCTAGTATTGCATTTTCAATTAGCCTCTGAGTGAACGCTTGGCATATGTGGAAGAGAATCAGTGCACAATTAGTTTATTGTTTCTGTCCGCGTTGTGCTGAGAGGATTGGAAGGACCGCAGAAGGCATCGTCGTGGCTCCAGCCAGCGGCACCGCTGTGGATGTGGAATCAGGGAGTTTCTCAGTGGAGGCAGCCGTGCTCATCAGCTCGGGAGTTACAGCTGTTAATAAGGCGTGCTTGGCGTAGCTTCGGGGAGTGTGCCAGGGCATCATCGCAGAAACAGCTCTCTGCCTCTCCTTTTAGGCAATTCTGGGCTCTTCTCGTCTGGTCACTGCGATGGAGCCGAACAGCCCCAAAAAGATACAATTTGCGGTGCCATTATTTCAAAGTCAAATAGATCCTGAAGCAGCAGAACAGGTAAGTTGGCATGATCTTTGTTGCTGGTGGCTGGGGGAAATAAAGGAGGATGAGGGTGATGGTTTCACATCTTGAAAAACGACATAACTCAGGTCAAGCTCTTGGAATTCCAGCCGGTGTACTGCTGCTGAGAGAGCAAGCAGGATTTTGTTCTCTCCAGGTGAAGTTCGCACATATTTTCATGTGCAAACATCTGTTCTTTTCATTCCCGAAGAATATGTGATTTCCAACAGTGATAGCTGTGTTTTTGTCAGAGCGGTGATAGCCATTCCGATCATTCTGTACAAAAATGCAGCTAGGTGAAAGTCAAAATGAAAAGTGAGATGTCCTGCATCATGTAGCCAGCTATTTCTGCAAGAAAACAGTTCAATTGCCATTCAGTAAAAGGGCACTTTGAAGAAAGAATTCAGGAATCCTCAGACTTGGCAACAGAAGAATGCTATCTTATTTTTAACAATAGAATTGTGTGTATGTTATATTTCAATACACAAGTAGTGAGCATGCAAGAATTTATCCACATTTCAGAAAGTAGCATATAAGCTGAATCTTACAAGCCACTCTAATTCTCCTTGTACACACAGGCCTGGCTAACTCTAAAAGAATCAAGTAATCTTAGAAAGTAGAACAGGAGCTATATTTGACTTAACATGAAGTCCATCATTCTTGTTAATCAAAATGATTCTGCATTGTTGACAATGAATAGTTATACTTGCCCTGTAGGCTATTATAGATGCTTGCAGGTACAGTGCAAACCTATGTATATCTAGAAGTAAGTTCCACTGCATTTAGAGGATCTTACACATAGGTAAGTGTGTATAGGATCTAAATGTTAGTAATCTAGAGGAGACAGCTTTTGCTAGAATAGCAAGTAAAAAATGACATAAGGTGTAGGAGAGAATAAGCAAAGTTCTTCTCAAGGGCAAGAAAGAGACATGTACAAACAAACAAGTAACAGTTAATTGGCTGTTGTGGTATTATTATTGTGCTGTGGGGAAAAATATCTAGTTATCATTCAAGCAATGTTGACTCCATTATGGCTGTTTACCACTGTGTTCAATCAGGTGGACCTAGTCTCATGGAAGTGTGTACAGGACTGCAGCCTAAAAATACAGGAAGATCAGATCTACTAGCTCAAGGGATCTACTGTTCATTTAATTCCATGATATGCATGAAATGTCACACTTTGGTTTGATTATAACACTAACTGGTCCTTACCTGGCGTTGCCCGGGTATTTATTTATCCCAAGCTTCTATTAGACAGGAAAAGGAATGAATTCTATCTATAGTGTAAAATCGAAGTAATTTTATGTACACAATTAAAAGTATAAGTACAGTATAAAAATTACAAAGTAAAACCTTTTACAAATTCACTATAATATTAATTTAACTCAAAACTTGATTGTAAACAACATTTGTAGTTTCACCTCCAGGAGCAAGAATAAATAAATTCTTGGGTGAACCCACCCTTGAGCAAGCAACATGAAGTTGTCCATGGGAGAAACACGGCGATCTCAAATCCACTCCGCAGTACTTAATAGACCGCCCCTGCGACTTTCTGATCATGATCGAGAATGCAAGTCTCACTGGAAATTGCAATCTCTGAAAGTTAAAAGGGAGATCCGTTGGAATGAGTGGTATCCATGGGATAAAAACTGTTCCGCCCTCTCCCTTTCTTGTTAAGATAGTCGCTTCAATTACAGTACCCAGCATCTTCTTGACACACAGCCTCGTGCCATTGCAAAGCTTGGTGGGTCGAGGTTCTGTAGTAAAATAATTGGAGATCCCACTGTAAGTAAAAGACGATGTGGTGGCAATGCAGCAGGATCAAGTGAGTTTAGGAAGTCTGATGGGAAATTGACGACCTCATAGGCATCTTCTACGGTATCGATAGACTTGTATTCAGTGACTACGCCTAGTAACATGGCAAGTATTTGATTGGGGCATAATGATTTCTAAAGATTTCCAGAAGGTTCTACAGAGTTCTATTCGACTACAATTGGGCTTACATGTCATCGGGACTGTCACCAATCAGCTTAGCGACACTGAAAACTATGAATTTGACACAAATGTCTATCATTTTGGACATTTTACTTTTTACCCCTTCTCACCCCCCCCATGCTGAGCATGGACTTAAACGGCATCGGGAGTGTCACTATTCATCTCAGCGACCCCAAATACTATGGATTTGACACTAATATTGGTAGTTTTTGATTATTTGTACATGTCACCCCCTTCCCACCCCCACCCCTAGGGATGCTGGGGTGTCTTACCCCCCACAGTATTTCTAGAAGTGGGATGAGTTTTGAAATCTGAAATCAAATGGGCACACCACCATCAGCGTGCTGCGGATCTTCTATTTCCAAGCACTGTATCTTGCACCCCTTCTCAGCCCCCATGCTGAGGGGGGCTGAACATGAACATAAATGGCATCGGGAGTGTCACCTTTCATCTCAGCGACCCCAAAAACTATGGATTCGACACTAATGTCACTCCCTTCCCACCCCCACCCCTAGGGGCGCTAGGGGTGTCTTACCCCCGCAGTATTTCTTTCCAGACTGTAAGGCATATGTGTACCAAGTTTGGTGTAAATCGCTCCAGGCGTTCCAGAGTTATGCTGGAACACACACACACGTTCAGTTTTATATATATATATATAGAATTAGCATTAATTGAATCTACTAGTCAAAGATTACATTGATTGTCCTGTGCTGTTTATGATCCACAGGGCCCAGTCCTATCCAACTTTCAAGCGCTCATGCAGCTGCAATGCAGCCCCAAGGTAAGGGAACAAATGTTCGCTTACGTTGAGGAAGCCTCCATGACTGTCCCCCCATCACAGAATGCAGCACACACCCCATTGGAATGGCTACACAAGAGCTGGAAAATTGGATAGGATTTGGCCCACAGTCTCTTACATCCACCCACTCATCTCAAGTAGGAGAAAAATTATAATAAAAAGAGAATGATCCCCACCCCAGTAGCATGAGGAAATGCATGCTAAGGATGAGATAGACCGCCTTGCCAGAGCAACATTATGAAACCAATGGCTTCTACAATGGCATTGCAAGCTGGTGACTATACTGCTGAAACTCACACCAGGCGCTTATTCTAAACTGGCATAATGCTGGCTTCTTTAAACTGTTGTGGCATATGGTAAATGACATTTGAACAATTTCCTAAGTTTCAGAAAGAACTAGTCATGCAGAATGGGGGAAGAGGAACAAATCTGTGCGCAGGCACAGGCACACACACACACACACACACACACACACACACACACACACAGTGCTCACAGGATGCTTACAGGTATATCTATATCTATGTATATCTAGAAGTGAGGGATGTGGTGGCGCAGCAGGTTAAACCACTGCTGCTGGGCTTTCCGACCGGAAGGTTGGGAGTTCAAGACTGCACGACGGAGTGAGCTCCCATTGCTTGTCCCAGCTCCTGCCAAACTAGCAGTTCGAAAGCACCTAAATGCAAGTAGATAAATAGGGACCACTTCGGTGGGAAGGTAATGGCATTCCATGTGCTACGGCGTAGAGTCATACCGGCCACATGACCATGGAAGCTTGTCCTTGGACAAAACACTGGCTCTACAGGCTTTGAAACGGAGATGAGCACCGCCCCCTACAGTCGGTCACGACTAGACCATTCAGGCGTGGGGAAACCTTTACTTTTATATCTAGAAGTAAGTTCCACAGTGTTTAGAGGATCTTCCACATAAGTAAGTGTGTATAGGATTTAAACCTTAGTAATCTAGAGTAGACAGCTTTTGCCAGAATAGCAAGCAAAAAATGACATACGGTGTAGGCGAAAAGAAGCAAAGTTCTTCTCAAGGGCAAGAAAGAGACATGTTCTTTTTATAGATTTAAGGGCGCAATCCTAGGCAGCGCCGGACTGTTGAGGCCGACGGGGCAGCGCCATATCCAGCGCTGCTTAGGATGGGCTGGAGCCTCCCCATGGCAAGGGAGCGTGCGCTTCCTTACCGTAGGGGTGACTCCAGCCTCCCCTATGTGCTCCTCGGATCTGCGCCCGCTAAAGAGTGGGCGCAGATCCGAGGAGACCCCACAGCCTGAATCGGGGCCGCGCAGCCTCACTGACGTACGGCCACCTCCCAAGCCTGCCCAGGTCCCGCCCAAGTCCCGCCTCCCACCTCCACCCCTCCCACCAATCCCCATCCCGAAACGGGACAGAGAATCCCTTGCAGCGACTGTCTTCGGTCAGCGCAGGGGAGGCTCTCCATCGGCACTCTGAAACTGACGCTGTGAGCAGCGTAGGCTTCAGAGTTGGAGTGCCGACGCGGGGGTGCTGCTCGGTGCCCTCATGCTGGCGCTCTGCCCCTTGCGTCGACACAATGATGTTGTGTCGATGCAAGGGGCATACTAGGATTGCACTGTAAGAGAATTTGGAGAATTCTGATTTGGAGAAGACTGACTATACTATACTATACTATACTATACTATACTATACTATACTATACTATACTATACTATACTATACTATACTATACTATAGGATTTTTTGCCAGCCTAGGGAACACAGAAATGTCCCAATGCAAACCAAAGGCACATACTGGAATTTTCTGAGCTGAGGATTCTGGGTTCCATGCTAGATTGTAGGGAAACTCAGTCATGCTAAGAACTCTTTGAGTATCCAGACTTGCAGGATATACTTCCTGTGCCAGCTCTGTTTGGCTGATGTGGCCCTTATTATCCAAGCTCGTCCTTTGAAAGTCTTTATAGATTTCTGATCCAACACCATGAAGCAAAAGAAGTACAGTAATTCACTGAAAGCACACGAATACAAATCTGTCCTAATATAACTGGGTGCACTGGCTTCTAGAAACGGAAGAGACAGACTTTGGAAGTGTTCTATTTCTGATCACATTAAAGCAGCCTGATAGCTTGAATACTGTTTGCCGGAGCTTTGCTTTAGAGGTGCCTCCATGTGGTATAATAAAACTGCTTAGGAATTTGGATTTAGGGTTGTGGCTGTTGTTTAATGAATCTCCTTGGGCCTATGTTTTCCACAGATCAGGAAAAGAAGGCCCACACCAGCATCATTAGTAATTATGACTGATTCACCGACTGGTAAGTCAGTTTTGATACTTCTCAGTGGTCGGGTTCTTTTATCAATGCAGAATGAGCATATTGTATCACCAATATTGGAACCCACCCATCCCCCGACAGCACCAATGGCTTCCTGCAGGTTCTGAATCGGCTCTCAATGGAAGAGGTCAATGCCGATTTGCACCCTTGGTGTGCTTTTCAACTCTGTGCTGTTTGCGGAGGTTGTTGTTCCATCTCCAATCCCAAGGACATTTCTGGATCAAGAGCAAGGCCAGCCCATCCAACTGAAGCAGCTGCCTCAGGGGGCAGATTGGTGGGAGATTTCTGGTGGGCCGCTGTGAGATACAGGAAGCTGGACTAGATGGGCCTTTCACCTGATCCAGCGGGGCTCTTCTTATGTTCTTATGCCTCTTGCCAACTTGCCTCCACTGCTCATCCACTTTCTGGATTGCAGAAGGAAAGGGAGACAGAGAGGAAGAGGAAATGTGGAGGGCAGGAGAGTGCTCAGTGAGAACATTGGAGAGTGAGAGGACCAGAGACTGACACAACATTGGGTAAGGGAGACAACAGGGCATCAGGAGGTCCTGGGTTGCCCCTGATCATGAAGCACACACTATAAGGGGCTCATCTGTGGGTGGAGGGGACAGAGGTATCCATGGTTTATCATATGGCTTCTAAGGAACATGGGAGCAGCCTTGACAAACAAACCCAGGGACACCACTGTACCAACTGAGAGTTTCAAGGAGAGGATGGTGTGTAGGTGTGCTTGTTTGTACATGTGGCTCAGAGCTCTTGTGTAAACTTCTAAATGTAAAGTAAATGATATATACAGCTTGATAATATGAGGAAATTGTGGCCAGAAGGACCTCTTGTACTCCTACACAGTGATGATCTCTCTACCTTTGAAATTCCACAGTGGTCAAATCTTACGTAGTCATGTTGTAGTTTTCAAAGGCTGGAATACAAATGGCCCATTTCACATGGCTACATACAGGAAGGCCTAAACACAGCTGTCATACATGCCACAGCATGAGAAATTAAAAGAGCAATGCCACTATGCCAGTGGGTCCCAAACTGTGGGTTGTGATCCACTAGTGGGCCACGAGCTGATTTCTGTTGGGTCGTGAACCCAGGGGAGTGTTTAGTGGGCTGCAGCCCCACACAGCCATCCAGGGTGCCATGATGGCTATTCTCCAGATGAGCTCAAGTGGGCCAAGATCAACCAAGACCAAGCTCAATAGGGCTGAAATGGGTACCACAGTACTCCAGCTTCATGGCATGCAAGAGACAATATGCAGCATCCCTACCCATCTGTCACAAGTCACACTGGGGCTCTACCTGGCGGACGTGGCTGGCACAGGACAGATTAGATGTATGCTGCAGAAAAATGGATGTATATATCCCATGCATGCTGCAGAAAAAGCTGGGCGCTGTCTGCTTCTTTCATTTTTAACCTTCCCCTAAGCTGCTGCACAAGTTACATGCCTTAGAGCCCAATCCTAAGCATTACTCCCAAGTAATGGGGCATGTTCCCAGGTAATAGGACAGGATTGTTGCCTTAGCCTCCATTTCCCCAACCTGGAAGCATAAAAGAATAGACAGGTAAATCGCTTCTTTTTTTCATCTCTTTTTTTTAAAAGCCTTTAGTGCTCACTATAGACTGGAAGGAGGGGTGGAGTCGTCATTCACTCACAAGCAGCTTCAGAGAACAAAAGACTATGGGAGGCAGCAGGGCATGCTCAGCTGTCTTGCCTTCTCAGCAGCTCCTTGCAGGAGAAGGAAGACTTTGTCTTCCCCTCCTGTTGCAAGTGCTTGCTAAAGAGGCTAAAGTTTCTAACTTGCAAATTCCTCCACCTACTATTTTGCAACAGATGGAAGAACTCTCAGCTCTTTCTATACAGGCATCCGCTGATTCGGTATCCACGGTTTCAGTGTCCACGGATACCATGGATACTGGGATGCATATTTAAAAGACAGGGGAACAAATCTCTCTCTCTTTTTTTTTTACCTTGTTGCAGCACAACCACTGATGTTCCCCTATTTTAAAAAGGCTTCCCCAGTGTCCACAGTTTCAGATATCCATTGTGTGTGTGTGTGTGGGGGGGGGTCCAGAACAGAACCCCAATGGATACCGGAGCATGCCTGTACTGATTTTTTTTTTACTTTCGCAAGACAGTTTCTGGAATTTTTTTTTTATTGCTATTATTATATAAACAGATATTGGGGA
>JAJKFI010000015.1:2340221-2358762 GCA_029204185.1 Lerista edwardsae
AGAGAGAGAGAGAGAGAGAGAGAGAGAGAGAGAGAGAGAGAGAGATTTCTTTTATCAAGACAGGAGGAACTACACACATACAAAATGCTGCCAAGAGTGATTAGCTTGCTTCTATCCACACATTGCCTTACTTTTGCAAATGCTGTCAAAAAATATAAGCATTCCTTAACTGCCATGTACAGTATTAAATTGCTTATTATTATTTTGCCCTCCTGATTGGGCTACACTTCATTAGCTATGGCCCTGCTTCAGAGCAGGAATTCAGCTTTCAGGCAGTTTTATGCTGTAGCAAAAGGGTTACATGATTGCCCCCATCCGAACCTTCCTTCACAGCCCCAGTCGGGCCTCATATTAAGTACGGCCGTGTTGCACAAATTCAACTATGGTATACATGGTTGACAAAAAAACAAAAACAGAGGAAAAACAGTAAACAGTGAAGGTGATTCCACAAACTAAATACAGGGGCTCTGTTTCATGGATATGGAATATGGATATGGAAACTGAGGAGAGGGGGATGCCTGTAATAACAGTGGCCCTTGTGCCCCTGCAGATTAATGTTCTTTCGGGCCCAATCGTATTGTCAATAGCACCAGTGGTACGGGCATTGCCTGCCTGCCTGCCTGCCTACTTTCAGGCTGCCTGCCTACTTTCCTGGGAATAAGTCCCATTGAATACAATGGGTCTTACTTCTGAGTAGATATGCATAGGATTATGTTGACAATTTGTGCGGGAGTGCGTAGAAAATAAGGACTGGCATACTGCCTATTTTATCATTTTTTGCTATTAATAATGTTTTTGCTATTAATTATTATTGATAATGCTATTAATAACAATTATTATTAATTATTCTTAATAATGCTATTAATAATAGTGTTTTTGCTATTAATAATGCTTATTCTGGGCCTGTTACAATTCCCCAAAGAATAAAGCAATAATTTAGATGCTGATTAGTATGTAAAATGCTGAGGAACAAGAAAGTGCTTCGCCCCTTTGTCAGTACTGAAGTAATGATAAAAAAGAGCCTCAGGCTGTTCCTTGCATGGCAGCTGCATATTGTTCTTTAATGAGGACATTTTTTACAGCGCAGAGGCACATGCCAATGTTTAGTAGGCCATATCTAGACTTTTCATGGTAATTTCATGAAATTACAAGCACCTTAGTCGTACAGTTTTCTTTGATAAGGAAAAACAAAAGGGAAAAATGACATGCTCAAAAATTGGATGTGATGTGACGAGTTGATGAGAGCTTTTTGCTGGGGTTGTGTTTGCCTGAGAGGATGAGCGCAAGTCTAACCTGGAGTTAGGCTGGCACAGTTAGGCCAGCAAAGTTAGCTAGCACAAGGGCCACTGTAAAGCATGTTTATAACACCGTAAAGCATGTCTCGGAATCAGGATGGATGGTGCATGTCTGTGTGCTGGCCTCTCTGACTCCAAGAGTGGTCCAAACATACTTTACCTTGTGCCAGCCAAACTTTGCTCGCCTAACTGTACCAACCTAACTCCAGGTTAGGATTGTACTCTATATGTGTCTCCCACCTTCGTTTTCCTTCACACAGACCTCCATTACCCACTAACAGCAGAATCCTGTTGGCTAGAGAGGGATCCTCTGGGGCAGAAGACTTATATCTTGTTCATACATGCATGCCCCAGTATCCACTGATTCGGTATCCACTGTTTCAGTTATACATGGATACTGAAACACCTATTAAAAAGATAGGGGAATATTAAACAAATCTATTTTTTGTACCTTGTTCCAGCAAAACCACTGATGTACCCCCTGTTGCAGTTTCACACTACAGACTCCAGAACTAGCTGAAACTGGCATTCCGTCTCTTCGTCTTCAAATCAGATAGAGCACCTGTGTGTCCTTGGGTGTTCAGCTTCCCAGCTTGTTAGTGCAATCTGCTACACAGAGGCTGAACTCCCTTTAGTTAGTATAACATAAGCAGGCAAAGTTTCACACGGGAAATGCTGGCTAGCAGTCACCCACTCTCTCATGAGATCATGATGTTCAAAGGGTCACCCTATTGGTTAACTTGGGGCACAAGGGTCTTCAGGTATCCACCTACCAGATATACCCTAACTGCACTCTTTGTTCTACTCTGTGTGCCTGTGTCTGCAACTGAGACTGCAATTGCAACTGAAAATGTAACTACATGCGCTGAAAAGCCGCTTGTACGCGGCAAGCTTTCGCCGGCTTTCTGCTGACCGGCAAATAGAACTTCTCACCTTCTTACTATCGCTACTTGTAACCAATAAAAGCCTTTGTTATTGAAATGTAGCGATCGCTTCAATTCCTTCGCTCCGATCGCGCTAGGCAAGCGCTGAATGGGTCCACAAGCCCCCAACTCTGCTATAAACATTCAAAACAAACAACACCCCCATCATTAAAAAGGCATCCCCGGGATCCATCATTTCAGGTATCCATGGGGACAGTGGCGTCACTAGAGTTTGCATCACCTGGTGCGGGAGGTCAGCGTGTCACCCCTCCATGATGGATCTCCTCCTCCCAAACCATACAGAATAAATTACAATACCATATGCACAACCTAAATGCGGTGTTTTCACTAGGGTTGGTGTTACCCCCCCATCCATCCATCCATCCATCCATCCATCCATCCATCCATCCATCTATCTATCTATCTATCTATCTATCTATCTGTCTGTCTGTCTGTCTGTCTGTCTGTCTGTCTGTCGTACAGGTTGCCCAACAATTAGTAACCAACAAATAACCAATGGTCAATTTGATGACACTCACACAATGAAATAAGAGTTCTAGTATTAGCTCTGATACATGGAAATGAGAACTGATTCAGGGCGCAATCCTATCCAGTGCCGGAATGGCGTGTGCTCCCTTACCGTACGGGAGGCTCCAGCCTCCCCTATGTGCTCCTTGGATCTGCGTCCATTAAAGAGCGGCCCAAATTGGGGCATGTGGCCTCGTGGATGGGCTTAGGATGTGGCCATATGGCCACCTCCTGAGCCTGCCCTCATCCCGCCCAAGTCCCACCCCTAGCCTTCATCCCACCCACCAATCCCCATGCCACCCCATCATGGCGCTTCCCTCGCGCCAGCCAGCTTCAGCCAACGCAAGGGAGGCGCTGCGCGGGCGCAACAGAACTGGCGCTGCCAGCAGCACGGTCCTGTTGCCTTAGCACCGATGCGGGGGTGCCCATGTCAGCGCTAAGCGCACAGCGTCAGCACAACCCTGTTATGCTGACACTGCGTGATCCTTAGGATTGCGCTGCCTTACTAATGATTTTTTTTACATAAAATTTGTATTTTCAGTTTTTTAGTTATCTGGCCGTAGGTTTTGATAGAATAAAGGTAGAATAACGGTTTTTTCACTGAATTCCAGGTAAAATTCCACATCCAACGATATATAGTATGATGGTATTATTTCATTAAACCGCAATTTTAAAAAAATCACGATTTTTACATAAAAAGTTTTATTTGGGGTTTTAGTTTTGGGGGCATAACTTTTGATAGAATGAAGGTATTGCACTCCGGTCATCTTCATTGAATTCTGGGTGAAATTCCACATCCAACAGTATATAGCATGCTCATATTATTTTTTAAAACTGCGATTTTAGCAATTTTGGTACCTGGTGATGTCACACACACCCCCGTGTGTGCCACCTGGTGTGGCCCACCCCTCTGCCCCGCCCTAGTGAGGCCAATGCATGGGAGAGTTCAGAACAGAACCTCAGCAGATACCGGGGTATGCCTGTATTTATTTTTGTTTCATTATTTTTGTATTTTTATTGTTATTTGCAGTCAAAGCACCTTGTAAAATAGAAAAAATAGATGGCAGAACTGTGAAATATGACTGTGGATAACTCCCCCAGTGCCGAATAGTCTAAGGTAGATTATCCCTTCTCTGGACATCCAAAATCCAGACATTTTTGTCCAAGACTTAAAAATTCTTTTTCTGTAGTGTGGACACTAGAAGTGCTCATTCCCACATACAGGCTGGAACTTCTATTCTCTGCTTTGTGGTGCATACCTGTAATTGTTGAAAAATGTCAAAGAGGCCAAATGGGTGACAGTGAAAAGAGCAAGAGGAAGCATTTCTCATATTTATACAGTTATTCTGAAATCCAGACAAACCCGAAATCCAGACACATTCCTGTCTCAAGCAGTCCAGATAACATATAATCAACTTGTATACGGTTTCAGTTTTCAGACTGCAAATCATGTTTCTATGCAGTAGAAATATTTGTGGATGAACACTTATGGCCCAATCCTAACCTTTCTGTCTGCTGCGGTTGATGCTGCGGTGCCAAAATGGCAGCCATTGCATTCTATGGTGGGGGGGGGCAGTTGGAGTGGAGGATGATGCCTGTCATCAGGAGGTGAGTATAGGATTGGGTCCTTGGTGTGTGATGCAGTTGACTGCATGCAGAGGAGTCTCCATAGAGCATAAAAGAATCCTATTTACCCCACTCAGTGCATAAGCATGAAAACTACATCAGCCTGTTATCAGGACTGGGAGGCCTGTGTGCAACTCTCATTTCCATTTCAGACTTCCCTCTCCTCTCCTTGATCAAATGGAGGCAGAAGAATTGATGGAGTTATGGAAGACAAGTACAGGCTTCTCTTGCCTCGTAATAGTCTGGCAGGTGGGAGGAGTAGCTGAACAGGGCTATAGTGCTCTGTATGGCAATCTCTAATTTGGGTAACTGGGCAAGTGCTCTATATGGCAATCTCTAACCCCTGCTAACTGGGCAAGAGGCACTTTTCCAAGTGGTGTTTCTTTTATATTTAGCAGGGGGAGAGTAATTGTCCCTCTTCACCCCCGCACAGTGTCTTTCTAATGGCTGTTTCTGGTGGTTTGCCTTTTTTTTTGCTTAGATTGTGAGCCCTTTGGGACAGGGAGCCATTTAATTTTATTGTTATTACTATTTGCCTGTAAACCGCTTTGTGAACTTCGTGTTGAAAAGTGGTATATAAGTACCTGTTGGTTGGTTGATTGATTGACTGTTGATCTCTCAATCCCTTAATTCCATTAATGGTCTGGACTGAGCCCTTAAATAAATCATATTCACATTTTTGTTGGATTCAGTGAGCTTTCCCTTCCAGGTTCTGGTACTTTGATACAATTTTTATATTTGGGCAGCTGTTTATCCTTCCTAGATTTATCATTTGTGGGTAATCTCAGCCTTTCGAGGACTGTGCAGTTAACATCATGGGAAAATAACCTGTCAGAATTACCTGTGTGATATTACTGAGGAAAAGTGAGGGCAGTTGAGGATCAATGGGATCACTTACATAGATGATGCCAGTTCACCATGGATCACACAGTGAATGTTTCCATGCTTGGGGTAATTAAAAAAGGGGTTGAGAATAAAACAGCCAATATTATCAAGCCATTGTACAAATCGATGGTAAGGCCACACCTGCAATATTGTGTCCAGTTCTGGTCGCCGCACCTCAAAAAGGACATAGTGGAGCTGGAAAAGGTGCAGAAGAGAGCGACAAAAATGATTACGGGGCTGGGGCACCTCCCTTATGAAGAAAGACTGCAGCGTTTGGGGCTCTTCAGTCTAGAAAAAAGGCGCCTGAGGGGGGACATGACTGAGACATACAAAATTATATTATGCATGGAAGGGATAAAGTCGATAGAGGGATGTTCTTTTCCCTCTCTCAAAACATCAGAACCAGGGGGCATCCGCTAAAACTGAGGGTTGGGAGAGTTAAAACAGATAAAAGGAAGTACTTTTTTACCCAGCGGGTAGTTCATCTGTGGAACTCTTTGCCACAGGAGGTGGTGATGGCATCTGGTCTAGATGCCTTTAAAAGGGGATTGGATGGATTTCTGGAAGCAAAGTCCATCGTGGGCTATAGGCAATGATGGGTTGTAACCTCCTTACATTAGTAGTAGGCTACTTCAGAGTACCGGGTGCAAGGGAGTGGCAACAGGATGCAAGCATCTTCTTGTCTCATGCCTCCCTGGGGCACCTGGTGGGCCGCTGTGAGATACAGGAAGCTGGACTAGATGGGGCTTTGGCCTGATCCAGCAGGGCTCTTCTTATGTTCTTATGTTCTTAATGCAGGACTGTCACAACTGTATGTAGCCAATCAGGTGTGCTTATGTTATACCGTCATATAAGTGAGGGGCAAGTGAGGCCTGTTGAGAGTGAGAGGAAATCTAAATGCAAAAGCTGACATTTTCACAACAAATGTTTAAAAAAATTATCCAAAAAGTGTACATTCCAAAAGGAGGTGAACACTGTATAAAACTGTACACATTTATACTATAAAATATTAATGAAAAATTGAATAATTTCTCTTTACTTTTGCCAACAAGATGGCTAAAATTAAAAAATAAATAAAAAGCAACCCAGCAGTGACAGATATCCATAACAGACCTTCTGAAAAAAGTGCCATCTCCTAAAAGAAAATGCCTAAGTATTTTCTTGTCTGGTAAAATGGTATTATGTTCCTCGAAACAACATTGAAAAGACTATAATTGCCAGAGGTTTTAATAGAAATCCTTCAAGAGACAAGTTTAGAAGCACTGACCTATCGCATATTTCTGTATTAAAATATTTATACTCTGCCAACAGCTCAAGGAGTTTTACAACAGAATATAAAATGCCAACAAATAAATAGCAAAATAAAATGAAACAAGCAAAAATAGTCATCGCAATAGAATTTGTCACATAACTTAAAGAACTTGAGCTAAAGACCATGGGGAAGTCAGATGGGAAGAGCTTTAAAGATACATTTCAGATTGGAGAAGGACTGATCGTATTGATCAGCTGAAGATAGAAAGAATATTATTTTTTTCCAAGCCAAGGTATTTGAGTGTTCTGATAAAATCAGTAGATGTTTGGCTATGTGACGAAGAGGTTTAAAAAAATCCATTGCTACCTTCATCAAGAGGGACAAGGATGTTTCATTGAACACGATAGAATAATTCATGCATTGAACTACAGGTGCTTCTAACTGCATTGTGCACAATGGGGGGGTAGAGAATTAGGGCACAATCCTAAACTGAGTTAGGCCGGCATAAGCTAAGACAGCAAAGTTTGGCCAGCACAGAGGACACCATAAAGTATGTTTGGACCACTCTCGGAGTCAGAGAGGCCAGCACACAGAGGTGAGCCTTCCTCCGTGACTCCGAGAGTAGTCTAAACACCCTTTAGGGTGGCCCTTGCGCTGGCCAAACTTTGTTGGCTTAGCTTATGCCGGCCTCACTCCAGTTTAGGATTGTGTTCTTAGTGTTATTGAGAAGTATCACAATTGGGGCAGTGGAATGTGGTAAAAACCCAAAATGGAGATAAGGGGTCTTTAATGGTTTTGCCCTGATCACTGTCACCTCTGCACTATTTTTACTGAGAAAAATTCAATTGAATGTCAATTTGAAGCACATCTAGTTTTACCCTTCTTCAAATCCATGTACAGGTTGAGCCTAGTTATCACAGATCTTATATCCCCAGATTTGGCCCAACACAGATTCCCCAGACCTGAATTGAGCCTGATTAGGCTCAACCTAAAGCCTCTACAGGGACATGGTGGCGAGTTAATCCGCTGTTGTTGGGCTTTTGACTGCAAGGTTGGGAGTTCAAGACTGCACAACAGAGTGAGCTCCCATTGCTTGTCCCAGCTCCTGCCAAACTAGCAGTTCGAAAGCACCTAAATGCAAGTAGATAAATAGGGACCACTTAGGTGGGAAGGTAACGGCGTTCCATGCAGAGTCATGCCGGCCACGTGACCACGGAAGCTTGTCCTTGGACAAAACGCCGGCTCTACAGGCTTTGAAACGGAGATGAGCACCGCCCCCTACAGTCGATCACGACTAGACCATTCGGTCGTGGGGAAACCTTTACCTTTACCTTTAAAGCCTCTTTTTTTTTTTCCAAAATGATTTTATTTTCTACTATACAGTAATGGGAAAAGGAAAATATTAATACGAAGGGGGAGGGGATAGTAACACAGGTATACACATAAGGTCATGGAGAGATTACATGCATATATTGAAATCTACTTTACCTACAATACATTTCTTCAACAATTATTAATAATATAATACTATTAAGCCAAGCCTCATGTATCGTTAAACAAATGTATCCATCAAAATTAATTTATTAATCTATATTAGTAGTCTTAATAATCCATTGTCTGTCAGTGTAATTCAATCTTTAAAATTATTTGGAGCCAAAAAGTTTCAGCAAAAAAATATTATTATTGACGTCAATTCTTATCTTGCTATTCCTGATTCTCATTGGCCCCCTTTTTTTTTTCTCCCTTGTTTTGACTAAATGTTATCATAGTACATTCTTTCTCACTGAACAGGCAAAGCATAGCAAATATTACCACTAGAGAAAAGAAAAAAAACAAGACATGAAGGAAAGGGTTGCATTTGCTATTATAATAAGTGATATAAAATGCAGCAGAGGAGAAAACTACTATCTATCTTTTACTTTCAAACCTAATACATGCTATTAGTGTAACACCCCTGTTCTAAACTTCAACATTCCAAAGAAAAAAAAAGAAAAAAAAATAGATAAAAATGCAGAATCTTCTCCTTGGGTTATCAGTCACTAGTCAATCACTAGTATCAATCACTTGGTTATAATATCTTATCATTTAAATTGAAGGGTAGTCTTTAAAAATCGCTTTGTTATAAATCTTAACTTTATATCTAGAATAAAGACACCCCTCCCTTCATTAAATCGATCCAAATATCACATTTATATAATCTTAAATTCATACATTCCATCAGCCTATGCCTTATAAGTATGTCTGGGCATTCAAATTAATCCAAGGTCGTAGCGGGTCCTAACATATCGCTTAGTTAACTTTATCTATCTGTAATTAGAACATCCCCCCTCACTCAAATAATCTAAATAGCCCCTTTAAACATTCTTCGATTCAAACATTCAAACTGCATAATTAATCTTGTCCCAGTTGACGTTCTAACATTCTCTTTCCATAGGGTGCACACATTTCTAATCAAGCATTAAACTAACTTTAAAACTCAAAACTGAAAAGAGTTAAAACTTTATGCTAAAAAAAAGATTAATCTATTTGATATTTCATCTCTTCCACCAACTGATCCTCATTTTAAACATCTGATCTTACTTTCTTATAGTATCTTAAGTATCAAATAATTCTAATTTCTTACTATTAATTCTGTTACCCCTATTCTAAAAACCGTCCATTATATTTTATCAGTATATGTTTTACCCCTATAATTCAGATTCCTCACCTTCACATTAAACATTTTTCTTAAAAATCCACATACATTTCAGTAATTTAAAATAGTCCAATTTAAAGTTTTAAGTTTTCTTTTCCTTCTGGTCTTCTAATTCTTTCATCATAAATCTTAAGTTCATTGTGAAGAGAGGGTTATTTTCTCACAGCCATAATCTTCCCTCTCAAAATTCAATACAATTTTTTTGGCAGTAAAGTCCGATACTGTATTCTTCAAGCTGCATTCCACAGACTCCACTTTAAGGGGGGGGGGGTAAAAATAAAATAAAATAGTTTCCTCTTCTTTTTTTCATCACAGATAATTACTGGTTAGTCCAAAGAGATTGTAAATTATAAATCCAAATAAATTTCAGTGATATAAAATAGTCCAATTTAAACCTTTTAAGTTTTCTTTTCCTTCTGATCTTCTAATTGTTTCATCATAATCTTAAGTTCATTGTGAAGAGGGAGTTATCTTCTTAAAAAATTCTCATAGCCATAAACTTCCATCTGAAAATTCAATACAAATACTTTGGCAATGAGTTCCAATGCTTTGTTCTTCAAGCTGCATTCCACAGACTCCATTTTAAAGGGGGTAAAAAATATATAACATACTTTCCTTTTCTTTTTTTAAATCACAAATAGATGAAAGTCGGTTGGTTTTGTATTAATTTAAATTTATCATGTCAAATACTTTTGCACTTTCTTTTTGCACTCCAGCTGGGGTCTTTGATGTTTTCCAGGCTTTTTCCTCCTTCACCCCTCTGAGATTCTGGCGGCCATCTCTCTCGCCAAAAGCAATTAAAACGACTCCAATCTCTCAGTCTATTATTTATTTGTCCAAATTATCATCCATTCTTCTCCTCCTCCTGCTCTCTGCTTTCTCTGCGCCAAGATTTGCAACAGAGGCTTGATTACAAATCCAGATGGAAACATTCTCGACGCCGTCCGTGATCTTTTCTAACGAGGCAAACAACATTAGCCTGCAGTCCACGTTGATGGTGCAGGGTCTTCTCACCCTTATGCTCCAGGCTCCCAGAGTTCCTCCTGAGATTGCCATTCCCAGGATTTAGCTGGAAAATGCCTATGCCCTGGGTTTCCTTTCCTGAAAACCACAGGCTGAATGCCGCATCGGGCTTCAGATAAAAGGCAAGAGTATGGTCCCTTCTTCCCCAGTGGAAGAAGCATGACCGTCCATGTTGGCAAGCCCCGCCTCTCTCCACCTTTACCTTTAAAGCCTCTGAGGGCGCAATCCTAAACTGACACTGCAAGGGACACTGTAAAGTATGTTTGGACCACTCTCAGAGTCAGAGAGGCCAGGACATAGACGTGAGCCATCCTTCCTGACCCCGAGAGTAGTCCAAAAATGCTTTATGGTGGCCCTTGTGCTAGCCAAACTTTGCTGGCTTAGTTTATGCCGGCCTAACTCCAGTTTAGGATTGTGCTCTGAAGGTGACCAGAGCTGTCCTCTTGTTACAACAGAGGCTTTTCTGAGGCCTGCTGAGGCCATGCAGACCCTCCGAGGTTTCTCTGGACCTCATAATGCCTTATAAGGTATTAAAAACATCACTTCTGTTTTTTGTCAAAAACTGGAAGTAACTTTATTTTGGCTGATATGGCCATTCTGAGGCCTGCTGAGGCTGTGGGAGGATCTGTACAGCCTCAGTGAGCCTCAGAAAGGCCTCTGAACCTGACAGGAGCCAGTTGGGTTTATGGAGTGGGGGATGTGGGGGTTTAATTACCCACAGATTTTTTTTTATTCACAAGTGTTCTGGGAATGGAGCCCTGGCAGATAGAAAGACTCATCCTGTATTTCAAGAAGAACCAAATAAGACAGAAGTATATCAGAGTGGCATCAGTCGTTCTCAAACCTTTTCGATTGGTGGCTCCCTTGACCTACTGGGACATTGGCCACAGCTCCCTATTAGGGCTACAACCAGTAGTGGGATCTGCAAATGAAGAAGTGGAATGCTGGGCGGGACTTAGGTGGGACTACCGTTTGATTGGCAGCCCGTCCGCTCCGTTCCGACGCCCCCCCCCACTCGCCGTGCGGGCTGCCCTGGCCTCGGAGGGGGCGCCTGCTTGCCTGGGGGGGGAAGGGTGCCAGGGCAGCCTGCTCAGCGAGCAGAGGGGCGTTGGAACGGAGCGGACGGGCAGCCAATCGCGTGTAAGTCCCGCCCAAGTCCCGCCCAGCGTTCCACTTCTTCATTTGCAGATCCCACTACTGGCTACAACCCTATACATATAGGACGGTGGGTTTTTTGTGACTAGCATTATATAGGACTAGCTGGTTTCTATGGCTCCCTGGGTAGTTATGGCTCACAGTTGGGAACTACTGGAGTGGAATAATCATTTATTGAATATGAATATTTTAGCATAA
This sequence comes from Lerista edwardsae, assembly GCA_029204185.1. Lineage (NCBI taxonomy): Eukaryota > Metazoa > Chordata > Lepidosauria > Squamata > Scincidae > Lerista > Lerista edwardsae. Next base: position 2,351,802 of record JAJKFI010000015.1, read on the forward strand.
CTATTTAAGATATTATTAAGAATTTAGACAACAATGTATTGTATTTTTTGCCTTAGATGCTCGGCCAGTAGGATACTGTTAGGGATTTGACAGTAAATGTATTCAGCACCTCATTATGGTATTTAACAACTGTGTTATTCCAAGATCATGGAAGGAAGCCAAGGACATTTTTATCTGAACACCAATAAAGACTCTGCTGTTGGCCAGTCTTACCACACCTGATTTCTCTGTTAAATCAAAATGTTTACATGTGCCCAAGAATCATGACTACTGGATCTAGCAAGCTTATTTCTAAGTATGATAACGAACAGTCTACTTGTATCCCAGCAAGGAAAATACAAGCTTTTTTACTTCCGATATATCCAAGACAGTCTACTGCTCTAATTTTTGGGGAGGGAGGGGTTGGATGTTGAATAATTTTTCACACTAAGATTTTATTTAAGGCTTCTGTAATTTGGATTAGGAAATCAGTCTGTATGTGGTTTAACTGAATATAAAAACTGGATGAGTCTATTGATTAATGAGTAACTTTTTCAATCAATACCAGGAATTAGACAAAGCTGCCCTTTATCTCCAGTGTTGTTTGCAGGGTGTATAGAAATACTGGCTAGACTGATTAGAGATGTTTAGGATGTGACAGAAAAAGAGCTAGTTTAGGACACGAGCAGGTATACACAGGGATAGCTCTAGTCTGTAGAATTCAAGACTGGGGCCAAGCTCTCTGGTGTGTTAATTTCCTAGGTACAGGCTTGTGTGTGTATGCGTGTGTATGCATGTGTGTGCATGCGTGCGTTCAGTTGTGTGATTAGGCCCACTTGTAGTCTGAAAAGGTAAGGGTCAGATACAAGTTTACACCCTTACTGAGAACTATACCTCTTTGAGAAGGGAGAGACTTATGCAGTAGCAAGGCAATAGCAAGTAATTGCTCTACTAATGACATTACTCCCTAGTCCCTAATCTTGGTTGATTCATATACATATATGTGTGTTGAGATGAGAGGGTCACAGGCTGCATGGGAAAAAAAATCAAAGGGCCTGATAAAGCCCCCAGAAAGGTCAGAAAATGTGTAAGGACATTTGACAGCCCTGCATCATAAGCACTTTTTTGTTTGATGGTGCGTTTTGCTTGTTTCTGTTGTGTACTGCCTCTTTAAGAGCGAAGCCCAGGAGACCTCAGGATGAGATCAGTCATCTGAATGAAGCAGAGGAAATAGTTTCACTTTTGCTGCAGAGATCAGTGTGTGTGTGTGTGTGTGTGTGTGTGTGTGTGTGTGTGTGTGTGTGCGCGCGCGCGTGCGTGTGTGTGTGTGCGTAAGATTGTGTTATCTTCTTAGCTCAAGGCTCAGGTGGTCTTGGAGCAGGGAGACAGCTCTCCTTAAAGTTATTATTTCTTGGCAGACAATAGAGATGTGGTCTGAAATTTGAGCCACGTACACTGAAGAGCACTCATTCTTGAAGAGATTAAAAAAACCTGAGCACAAGATTGCTTGTGCAGTGGTGGAGAAAGGAAGTGCCACTATCCTTTGGGTTGGTCAATATTGTTTCGTCGCTCATGAGCTGATAAGAACCGAGCACTGTGGTCCAGCAATTTCTAATGATCCTGGGAGCCCTCCTGTACACAAAGAGCCTTTCCACCTGCAGACTACTATTCCATTAGTGGCAATTGAAACAAAGAGCACAGGCCTTGCCTTCAATCACTCCTTATACTTATCGGTGCATATGCAGGGCTAAGACACAGTTGTGTCGAAAGAAGAGTTAATATCAAGAATCCACAATTGTTTACAATGGGAGCCTTTTCAGGCCTTTTTCCTCATTTGTGCTGCTCTCTTTGTGACCAAACCCTGGCCCCAGTCACAGATATTAAGACCTTAATGAGAGGTTAGGTTTGGCATACGCTGAATCTCTTTTTCGTCCGTTGCTAGTTTAGATCAGAATAGCAGTTTCATTCTTTGTGCCATTTTCATGTGATACGTCCTCTAATTGTATTTTTCCATCCCATAGAAATAGATGAGAAGAGAATGAACAACAACTCCCAAGAGGAAGTAAGTGAATAATGCTTTGATTTCATTTTCAAGAGCTTTTGGCCCCCTTTTCTCCCATGAATGCAAAGCAGTTCACGTTAGATAATGAGCTGCACACTCCCAAAGCTTCCATTCCTCTAGTGCAGTGGTTCTCAAACTTTTGAGCACTGGGACCCACTTTTTAGAAAGATAGTCTATCTGGGACCCACCAGAAGCGATGTCATGGCTGGAAGTTCCATCATTGTGGCACCAGAACCTGCTGCATTCTCAGGAAAGCAGCATTAAGTTGGGTGATTTCTCAGCCATTTTCCGATAGCAAAGTGAATCAGAAAGGGGGGGGGGAAGCCTATTTACAACCTTGACACAAGCAAAACAACCACACAGCCCTCCTCTTTTCCAGTATCCCATCTTCCTATATTTTCAGTATGGATGCTCTAGGTGCTTTACAACCCACCTGAAATTGGCTCGTGACCCACAGTTTGGGAACCATTGCTCTAGTGGAAGTTGCTTCCGGAGAGGTGGGCGCTTCTCCCATCAGAAGAAAGGAATCTTTGAATGAATCTGGTTAATATGAAAACATGACAATGACGCTTCCATGTTTGCAAAATGCTGCAGTATGTTTTAACAAACATTTTAGTCCAGGGGCTCTCAAACTTCCCCTTGTTTCAACCCACCTGTTCTGTGGTGGAGAGCACCACAGCCCACCTCCTCCTCTGGCCCCATGCCTCAGAAGGCCTCTGGAAGCAACCAGAAGTCATTTTCAAGAACCCAGAAGTAACCCAGAAAGTGACTCTCCAGCTGCTTCAAGAGGCCTGCAGAGGCCCAGGGCAGCCTCCAGCTGTGAGCCAACTGGACCAAGGGTAGGTGGGAGGGCCCAACCCAGGACCCACCAAACCATGTGGGTCACCGCAAACAGTTTTCTGTATTATAATGCAATGAAGCATTAAAAAAAGTCCTGGGTTGCGTCTCAGTGTGCGCTAATTCTTTGTGAGAGTCCTGATAGTAATACCCACTCACAGAAATGGCTGTTTCTGCATGGCCTCCATGCCTGAGAGCACAGGCCTAACTTGCTCTGGAACAGCATGGCTGGTGGGCCTGCGCAAGTTGGGGCTGCTCAGAAGCCTTCCCGGAGCAAGGTCACATTTGCTCTTACCCCAGAGCCTCCCCTATGTGCTCCTCGGATCTGCGCCTGCTGTATAACAGGTGCAGAGCCAAGAAAGCCGCGGGGCCTGAATCAGGGCCACGCGACCCACCTCCCTCCCCAGGCAGGCCTGCCCAGTTCCTCCCGCCCTCCCTCCGCCCAGAACTGCTTTTGTGCCAGCTGAGTTTGGCTGGCGCCATTAGTGTCTGCTGTTAGTGTCGGCCCAATGGCACCAGTGCCTAAGTGAGGGGTGCAGGGCAGAGCCCTCGCTTCTGCCCTAGTGCTGCTGGGCCAACATAAGCGGCTAGCGTCAGGATTGCACCCTAAGTCTTTGCATGGAAATACATGACTTGGGCCTGACCTTCCAATCAATCTCTTTTGAGGATGGGTAATCTTGGCTGTGCTTCTGCACTGGGTGTGATTGTTCCATCCATCTCTCCTAATACACAAACGTCACAGAACGTCCTGCCCTCAGGAGAGGTTGCCTGTTGTGTTTCCACCTGCCTGCGTTTGCTTCCGTTCAATCAGGAGGCATGCTTAGAGCAGGACGTTTGAGGGCAGACAACATGTGGCCTTAGGTACGTTTTGCGATGTAAGTTATGCATGCTTTCAATTTCAGGTCAGACAAAATATGTCTCAGCTATAAAGGAAATTGGGCTTCTGCTTACCCTAACTGTATATCCTTAGAAAAGTCTGCAAGGAAAAGCCCACTGAACCCCGTGGGAAGATTCCAGATGAAGCATATAAAATCAACAACCAACCAGACCTTAAATACACCTTATCTATGCCTGATCAGACCAGAACTTACTGTATGATTTTTTTTCTTCCCTGCTTTGTGCATTTTCTCTGTTTCATATTTTATTTGATTTTTCCAAGTAACAAAATATAAAAACAACCAAAAAAAACTTAAACCAAAATGGAAGACGTACAAGTGCATTCTGACCACTTTCTTCCTGCAGTAGAAGACTTGCAACAACAATGCTTTTTTCATCAGAGATTCTGACAAAACAGAATTGTTGTAATGAACAAGGTAAACTACTGGCTCCCCCACCCCCCCACCCCCCGCCAATCCTGGTTTAGTTCTAAACATTTAAAAGCATTCGGTGATGATGCTCCACTTCCCATCATGCAATAAATGTGATTAGCACTCTCTGAATCTACACAATCTTTTATTCATAAATAGCCTCTTTCCACCCATTAGCGTAAAAGATTATGAACTACATAAATATCGCGGGCCCGCTTATCTATCTGCTGAAACTTCATTGATTAGAATATCTATGATAAAAATACCCTTCTTCTGTCCCTAAATGGAACCTCCTGAGAAATGGAGTAAAGCTTTTTAGTGGAGGACCTAAAAATAGTAGTATGTACTTCAGATACTTCACAAGGTTAAATTGTAATTAGATGAACTTACTGTCCTTTAGAAGGTTGCATGATCGACCTTGTTGAATCGTTTTAATACTGAAGTCATTGGAGTGATATTCAGGTGTAGAACAGATTTTAAAATGAATGTATTTGTTGTTTTAAATTTGTATAGCCCACATTTGCATTGCATCAAATTGCATTTGCATTGCATTGCAAATAACCATCAAATTATTACCCTGTTTCCCCTAAAATAAGACCTAACCAGAAAATAAGCCCTAGCGTGATTTTTCAGGATGTTTGTAATATAAGCCCTATCCCAAAGCCCCAGTTAAGATTGTCAGCCTGACGGACATACTTTCCTGGGCTGGCCTGCCTATGAGTCCGCCCTCCCCCTGCCCCGATCCACCTCCCCCCCCACCCTCCTTTTGCCCTCCCCAACTCCCTGCACTGGCCAAACTTGGCCGGCCTTGCCTAGCGCTAGGTCCTGGTGCAGGCAGGCTGGTGTGTGTCCTCGCACCAGTCTTACTTACTCTGGAATGGTGCAAATGCACTTGAATCCTAAATGACACTGCTCAGTGTTCCACAAAACGGGCAAAGAGAACATGTGCCACAAACGCACAAAGAGGGACCAAACCAGCTCATAGTCAACATGACAACATCACGACAACACTCTGTAGCCAAGAACTCAGCGGCAATTTCACAATGCCTGTCAAGAGCAGGGGCAGCAGTTCCTCAATTGGCATTGCTCTCCCTCTAATAACGTTGTCACTTTTAGCCCACTTCAAGCAGCTGTCAAAGAAGATTCCAAAGGAGCGTGCACTTTTTGCCGCTGCCACACGGCTTCACAAAATGCACCCCCCCTTTCAACTTAGGTCTAAATATAGACATTATTAGCACACTATCATTTTGGGCACAATCTAAGGAAGGACGTAGCAACGTCGTTGCATCGACGCAACATTAGTAGCGCTGACACGGGGGTGCTGACCGGCATCCCTGCATTGGCGCTACGGCTCCGAGGCCAACACTAGCTCTAGCATCAGCCTAGCTCTAGCATCAGGTTGAGAGCTGCCCTTGTGCCAGGAGAACTCGGCTGGTGCAGGGGCAGTTCTAGGCGGGCGGTGGGTGTAACTGGGTGGGGGGAGGGTGGAACCAGGCAGGGGTGGGTCTGGTCTGCATTAGGCTGCATCCCAGGCCCCGTCCCCGAGCCCCACGGCCTCAATTCTGGCCCCGCGGCCACCTTGAAGCTGTGCCTGCTATTTGGCAGGTGCAGGTCTGAGGAGCCCATTGGGGAGGCCAAAGCCTCCCCTGGTGCAAGGGCACAAACATGCCCTTGCGCCAGGGAGGCTCCTCAGACCCCCCACGTTGCTCTGGATTTGGCGCAGGCCCGCCAGCCTGCCTGCTCCAGCGCAACATAGGATTGGGCTGTCAGTGTCTACCACAAAGAGTTGTAATGGAGCAGAAAGAATAAAACAGCTGACATGTGAGCATGAAGAAAAACACGAATAGAAATGTCCCTCAATTGCCTGACATTTTGCCTCTTTGCTCTCAATTTGCTTAAAAGAGCTTTCTTTTCCCCCTTCTTCTTGGTCACAGAACGCTACCCCCAAACAAAGGAAGCAGAGTGTCTACACGGCTCCTGCCATGAAAGGTACTGTCCAGGTACTGTTTTTTTATTGCGCTAATGTCTGTGTATGACTGTTGCACGTGGCGTGCGTCAAGACTGGAAACACAACTTCCCACTTGGTTCTCATTACGGAGTGATTGGGTGGTGCTGTGGAGTGCAGCGAGAGTCTTTGGCACCCACACATCCTGCGAGAAGATAGGCTGCAAATGGGGAGCACAGGAAGGCCTGGGTTCTCAAGGTCAGCCCCATGCCTTTTTCACTTGCGACCGCATGAGAATGTGGGTGGACGTCCCCCCTCATCCATTGCCTGCTCATAATTCTGACGACTGCTTATCTCAATACTACAATTACCATGGTCAATCATGCAATGACTGATGATACCAGTTTTGCATGTTCACGCTATCAAGTGTGTCATTGACCTTACCAGGTGATGAATGTAATAGATGAGCAGACCCTAAGGCGGTGAGAGATGTCCTTGTATATATCAAAGAAGTCACTAAAAACAAGTACTAAAAAAACAGGAACTTTAAACATACTATTAAGAAAATAAGAAAGAGCCCTGCTGGATCAGGCCAAGGGCCCATCTAGTCTAGCTTCCTGTATCTCACCAGATGCCTCAGGGAGCCAAAATAATATAATTATGGAGGGAAAATTCATCACAGGTTATAAGCCATGATGACCTTATGTAACCTCTTTTAGAGGTATCTTGATACCTCTAAACAAGATACCTGCATCCTGTTGCCTCTCCCTTACATCTTGCATTCAGAGAGAGAGAGAGAGAGAGAGAGAGAGAGAGAGAGAGAGAGAGAGA
>JAJKFI010000015.1:2367325-2392036 GCA_029204185.1 Lerista edwardsae
ATTGATTGATTGATTGATTGATTGATTGATTGATTGATTGATTGATTTCCGGGCATTACATCACTTCCAGTGGGTCCCGAATAGATTGTCATTCTAAAAAGTGGGTCCCAATGCTAAAAAGTTTAAAAACCGCTGTGCTAAGGTGCTCTTCAAGGTGTTTTGGAATTGCACCGAAGGCTCCAATCACTACTGGTTTATTTTCCCACTTTTTCAGCTTGGTTTTTTATTTGTTCTTCCTTGTATGCCTGCTTTGTTGCATTGGTGCAGATCCAAGGTGACCCATTGGGTGAATGGAAGCTTACCCTCAGGCAAGGGAACAAATGTTCTCTGACTGCCCCCCCAGCTGGATGCAGCATGTGCTCTCATAAGAACATAAGAAGAGCCCTGCTGGATCAGGCCAAAGGCCCATCTAGTCCAGCTTCCTGTATGTCACAGCGGCCCCACCAGGTGCCCCAGGGAGGCATGAGACAACAAGATGCTTGCATCCTGTTGCCACTCCCTTGCACCCAGTACTCTGAAGTAGCCTACTACTAATGTAAGGAGGTTACAACCCACCATTGCCTATAGCCCACGATGGATTTTTCTTCCAGAAATCCGTCCAATCCCCTCTTAAAGGCATCTAGACCAGATGCCATCACCACCTCCTGTGGCAAAGAGTTCCACAGATTAACTACCCGCTGGGTAAAAAAGTACTTCCTTTTATCTGTTTTAACTCTCCCAACCCTCAGTTTTAGCGGATGCCCCCTGGTTCTGATGTTTTGAGAGAGGGAAAAGAACATCCCTCTATCGACTTTATCCCTTCCATGCATAATTTTGTATGTCTCAATCATGTCCCCTCTCAGGCGCCTTTTTTCTAGGCTGAAGAGCCCCAAACGCTGCAGTCTTTTTTTATAAGGGAGGTGCCCCAGCCCCGTAATCATTTTTGTCGCTCTCTTCTGCACCTTTTCCAACTCCACTATGTCCTTTTTGAGGTGCAGCAATCAGAACTGTACACAATATTCCAGGTGTGGCCTTACCATCGATTTGTACAATGCTATTTTATTCTCAACCCCCTTTTTAATTACCCCAAGCATGGAATTGACCTTCTTAATTGCTGCCGCACACTGGGTCGATACCTTCATTGAATTGTCCACCAGCATCCCAAGATCTCTCTCCTGAGCTGTCACAGACAGCTCAGAACCCATAAGCCTATAGGTGAAGTTTTGGTTTTTTGCCCCAATGTGCATCACTTCACACTTGTCTATGTTGAAACGCATCTGCCATTTGGCTGCCCATTCCCCCAACTTGGAGAGATCCTTCTGGAGCTCTTCACAATCCTTTCTGGTCTTCACCACCCAGAAAAGTTTTGTGTAATCTGCAAACTTGGCCACCTCGCTGCTTATCCCTGTCTCCAGGTCATTTATGAATAAGTTGAAAAGCACGGGCCCCAAGACAGATCCCTGGGGCACTCCACTTTTCACCTCTCTCCATTGTGAAAATTGCCCATTGACCCCCACTCTCTGTTTCCTGACCCTCAACCAATTCTGGATCCATAAGAGGACCTGCCCTCTTATTCCCTGACTGTGAAGTTTCTTCAGCAGCCTTTGATGGGGGACTGTGTCAAACGCCTTCTGAAAATCCAGGTATATGATATCCACAGGTTCACCCACATCCACGTGCCTATTGACCTTTTCAAAGAATTCCAAAAGGTTCGTGAGGCAAGACCTACCCTTACAGAAGCCATGCTGACTTTCCTTTAGCAGTACTTGTTCCTCTAAGTGTTTTAGGATTTTATCTTTGATGAGGCTTTCCACCATCTTACCCGGAACAGACGTTAGGCTGACCGGCCTGTAGTTTCCAGGGTCCCCCCTTCTCCCTTTTTTAAAGATTGGCGTGACATTGGCTATCCTCCAATCCTCTGGCACCGTGGCCATTTGAAGGGACAAGTTGCATACTTTAGTTAAGAGGTCAGCAACTTCATTCTTCAGTTCCTTAATAACTCTTGGGTGTATACCATCTGGGCCTGGTGACTTATCTATATGTAGTTTATCAATTTGATCTAAAACATCTTCTTTATTAACCATTATCTGCTTTAATTCCTTAGTTAGGAAGGACTGTTCGGGCTGTGGTATCTGCCCAAGTTCTTCTGCTGTGAAGACAGACGCAAAGAATACATTTAATTTCTCTGCAATCTCCAAGTCCCCTTTTATCTCCTCTTTCCCTCCCTCACCATCCAGAGGGCCAATCGCCTCTCTGGCAGGTTTCCTGCTTCTAGCATATTTGAAGAAGCTTTTATTATTCCCCTTTATGTTGCTAGCCATGCGTTCCTCAAACTCTTTCTTGGCCTCCCGTATCACCTTCTTACTTGTCTTTTGCCAGAGTTTATGTTCTTTTTTATTCTCCTCACTGGGGCAAGACTTCCATTTACGGAAAGAAGCTTCCTTGCTCTTTACAGCTTCTCTAACTTTGTTCGTCAGCCATGCAGGCACCCTCCTGGACCTTGTTGAACCCTTCTTTCTTTGCGGTATACACTTCCGCATACACTCTCATGTTTGGATTGGGCTGTAACAAATGTACTGTGGTCTGATATTTTATCACTAGAGCTGTTGTTGGATATATGAAGAGAAAATTGAAAATTGTGGCTATAAATCAGATTTCAATTAGAGGTGCACTAATTCAGCCCATTTAAGGGGACATGGTGGCGCATGCTGCTGGGCTTTCTGACCAGAAGGTTGGGAGTTGAAGACTGTGCGACGGAGTTAGCTCCCGTTGCTTGTCCCAGCTCCTGCCAACCTAGCAATTTGAAAGCACCTAAATGCAAGTAGATAAATAGGGACCACTTCGGTGGGAAGGTAACGGTGTTCTGTGCGCTACGGCGTATAGTCATGCCAGCCACATGACCACGGAAGCTTGTCCTCGGACAAAACGCCGGCTCTACAGGCTTTGAAACAGAGATGAGCACCACCCCCTACAATCAGTCACGACTAGACCATGGGGTCGTGGGGAAACCTTCACCTTAATTCAGCCCATTACATTGACTAGGGCCATTGACTCAGTTGCAGAGTGGCTTTAGCAAACTGTCCCCCATGGGTCCCCTCCTACCTGGGCGGGCCCCCAAAGAGTCACCCCATCACCATTTTATGAAATGCGGGCAAAGAGGTGGGCATATCCAGTGGCCTTTCTGAAGTCCCTGCACAGCTGCCGAATGGTGCCAACTCCTGCTGCCAGTCTTAAATGGGGTTATGTTGGCACCAAAGCCAAAATCGAACAAAGAGCAGGGTGCAACATGGCTGACAACAGTTTACAGAACCTCCCCCTCCTCCCAGTGCTTGGCCAATCTCAGCAGAAACAAAATAGGTCTGCAGGAGGTCACAGCTCCCTTGGGTGACTGCTCAGTGGCATATCTAGGGTATGGCAAACTAGGGCACATGCCCTGGGCACCACTTGAAGGGGGGTGTCATCTGCTGCTGTGAGTGCCAGCAGGCTCCAGCTACTTTGTGACTAAGGAAGTGGCTGTGAAAATCTGTGCCATCATGTGCCATCATTATATTATGTGATGTCATGTAACATCACAAGATGGCATCCAGGGCAGCACATGATGTTGATGCCCTGAGTGCCACAACCCCTGGACATGCTACTTGGAGTGCTATTTGTTAGTTGTCATCATGTGGTGCCCAGTGAAGAATTATTTGTTTCAGATCATGCCGTGACTGCAACTGATTTTTTTCCTTAGTAAACTGCACATATCGGAGCTTCTGGTTTTGTTTTGTTTCATTCTCAAAACACATTCTTTGTTTCTCAAAACACCAGAACCAAGGGGCATCCGCTAAAACTGAGGATTGGGAGAGTTAAAACAGATAAAAGGAAGTACTTTTTTACCCAGCGGGTAATTAATCTGTGGAACTCTTTGCCACAGGAGGTGGTGATGGCATCTGGTCTTGATGCCTTTAAGAGAGGATTGCACAGATTTCTGGAGGAAAGGTCCATCGTGGGCTGTAGGCAATGATGGATTGTGCAACCTTCTTACAAAGGTGGTGGGCTACTTCAGAGTACCGGGTGCAAGGGAGTGGCAACAGGATGCAAGCATCTTGTTGCCTCATGCCTCCCTGGGGCACCTGGTGGGCCGTTGTGAGATACAAGGAAGCTGGACTAGATGGGCCTTTGGCCTGATCCAGCAGGGCTCTTCTTATGTTCTTATCTCCGCACAACAGAAAGAGAGCTTCACGTGGGAGTCTGAGCAAGAGCATCCTCCAGCATGCTGAAATGTACTATGTGAAAAGGCCCATGTCCATGTCTGTCCATCTCATAGAGTGTGCTTAATATATCAGTAGTGTGCTCCTATGGCAGTGAGATATAGTGAAAGTGCGGGAGGGGAGATTGGATTCTTACAAGCTGAAGAATTGCAAGCTCAATCTCACGCAACCCACATTCCAAATACAGCATAATTGATTTGTGGATTGTACCAAAAATATTATTCCCTCCAAATGAATTCCCATCTTTGTTGAGAGATGGATCTCTATAGCTCTGCTCTGAAACGAAACACATGCCTGTGATTAGTAAATAATCCATATGACAAATCAACTTATACTGAACATAGGATGTATGTTAGAACTACACTTGCATTTGACATCTCTGCAATTTATAAGTGTCTGGAAGATAAATCAAGGCAGTATCTGGCTTCTTGCCCACATATCTCTCGGTGTGACAGTACCCATCTATCTACAGTCCAAGCCCATGGAAATATCCTGATTTGTTTTCCATAGTGGACTGGGGCAAGGTTTCCATGACATTTTCCCCTCTGGGAATTAATCTTGGCACTATCTGTTGCCCTATTATGCTTTGTGCAGACGTTTACTGTAGCAAAAGTCCAATTCCCTGTTTAAAATAAGTTATCTTCCATAAATATGCATGCAATTTTTTTTTCAGTGCTCCCTTCCCATCCAAACTCCAGGCCACCGAGGGAATGGAATTATTTTCATTTTATTTATGTTCATTCTATATGTTTATTTTTGACATTGCTGTTTATTGCAAGTGGCTTGACAAATAAATCTTCCAGTGTTGCTTTATAGGGAGAAATAAAAGAGAACAATGGTCCTTGTTATTTTTGGCAGCTGGATAACAAAGGCCAAGGGTTGTTTTAATACACTCATGGGATGACTTCTGAGATCTGTCGACACGGCTTTATATCATATTATTCCACCAGTGCCTTTTAGCAGGATAAACAAATGTATACCCAAAACCATCTTGTTATTTTCTGCATCTTATTTTCTGCACTTCTCTCTTTCCCCACACACTGCATTTAGTTCTTCCTTATTGCCTGCATGCATTCAGATCTCAGGCCCCTTCCCATAACATTTTTCAGTGCACTTGGCATAATGCACAGATCCCCAAGATACTACAGGTCTGATCTCGGTATCAGCAGGAGTTTCTTTCCTGGAACCCCTCAGATGCTGAAAACTTACACTAATGAAATCTGCGGTGGGACCTGTGTTCTGAGGCCTCAGAATGTCTGCCAGAGACTTCTGGCAAGTACTTCTGGTTTTCACTGCCATGTCTGGGAGGCTCTGATTGGGTCCTCAGACAAGACTTTGGAACACACAGTAGGTGAAATCTGCAGGTTCTTAATCTGCGGATAAAAGAACCCACTGTATTAAGTTACACCATCTTCTTGCAAGCACTAAACAAGTGATGGTGAACCTATGACATGAGTGTTGAAGGCGATACACCATGACATCTTGAGTGGCATGCCAGTGTTCACCAACACCTGAAACCACTGAATTTCTTTTACTTGTATTTCATTTTTGTAATTATGGTTTCAGGTAGCCATGGGAGGGTCTGGAACAGAACATCTGCAAATACTGGGGCATACCTGTATAGGTAAAAGGTAAAGGTTTCCCCACGACCGCATGGTCTAGTCATGACTGATTGTAGGGGTGGTGCTCATCTCTGTTTCTAAGCTGAAGAGCCAGCATTTGTCCAAGGACAAGCTTCTGTGGTCATCTGGCCATTATGACTATACACCGTAGCTCACGGAACGCCGTTACCTTCCCACCAAAGTGGTACCTATTTATCCACTCGCATGTTTACGTGCTTTCGAACTGTTAGGTTGGCAGAAGCTGGGACAAGCAACAGGAGCTCACTCTGTTGCGTGGTCTCAAACTGCCAACCTTCTGGTCAGCAAGCTCACAACTCAGCAGTTTAATCCGCTGTGCCACCATGTCCACATACCTGTATAACCACATTTCAAATGTGGTCTGTGTGCTTTCTTCTTGGGTCTGAGCATCCACAATGTTTGTTGACGTGCTTATGCTTATTTTTCTTTCATTTCTGTTTGTTTAGGTTCTTCATGCATTCACATGTGTTCTATACAGGCATGCCCCGGTATCTGCTGGGGTTCCATTCCGGACTCTCCCATGGATAGCTGAAACTGTGGATGGTGGGGATGCCTTTTTAAAGATAGGGGAACATCAGTGGTTTTGCTGCAACAACAAAAAGTAGATTTGATTAATGTTTCCCTAATTTTTTTAATAGGCGCCCCAGTATCCATGGTATCTGTGGATAACTGAAATGTGGATACAGAATCAGTGGATACTGGATATGCCTGTAGTTATTTGTATTTTTCGTTGACCAAAATAAATTTGCAAGCTAAATACGGCTATCCATTCATTCATTTGTGACTTTCATCCATGCTCTGGTCCCTAACCAGATAAAAGTGGAAGGCATTGCTGTAGTTTGTTAACATCATTTCATCTTGGTTGCAAGTTGCCCAGGAGGGTGGATTCAGATATCCTTGTTCAGCGTGACAAGGAAAATCCTGCAAAAAAAAAAAAATCACTTGCTGTGTCAAATTTTACAGCAAGTATGCCAAGTGTTCTCCACCCTTCCCGCAATCTAATCTCTTTACCGCAAGCCATTGTTGCGAGGATCCCACAAAGAGCCACGGGACGGAAAACATCAGCTCAGAAATGTCATTTTGCCTTCAGCGGATAAAAGATGAAATGACTCGCAGAGATTATTCGCAGCCAACCCAGCAATCCGTGTGTTGACCTCTGGGGCTTCTGCTCTTTGATCCGATGTCTTCTGACTGGCTGACAAGTTCCAGTGGAGGACTAGTGAGGGAGTTAAAGCAGCTTGCAGATGCAAAGTGTTTTCAGACTGGTGAGGCTCGCCTGGAGCTATGGAAGTCTTAAGTGCTTCCAATTTTGAACGCTGTCAGCCAAAGATGGTACTGCTTAGCCGCAAGCTGAAACCAGCCCCCACTGAAGACAAATACATGCTTTGTCTGATTGGGAGAGGTGCGTGGTGCCAGCATCATTGTGTCAAGGAAACGTCTCTCTGGGCTAACTATGAGAAGCTGGTGGGGCCAGCAGGTTTTAAATGTGATGGAGAGCAGTTCAGTCTCAGGGAAGAAGTGGAAAACCACCTTTGATCATTCTCTCGTTTGATGAGCTGTGACAGTAGAGACAATGGCCCCATTGGTGTTGTTCAGGGGAGTGGCAACAAGATACAGGTACCTTGTTGTCTTGTGTGCTCCCTGAGGCCACTGTGAGATACAGGAAGCTGGACTAGATGGGCGCTTGGGGTTCTTCTTATGTTCTTGTGACCCCAATAAGACTAAGGCTGCAATCCTATCCACACTTTCCTGGGAGTAAGGCCCATTGAACACAATAGGACTTACTTCTGAAGATACATGCATAGGATTGTGCCCTAAGGAGCTGGAATTCCAAGAGAAAGGAAGAGAAGAATTGGGGGCAATTATCACATTGTAAGGAGATCAGGCCATTGCTATACAGTCAGTTCTCATTATCTGTTAGGGTTCGGTTCCTGGAAATCCTTGTGGATAGCAAATTTGCAGATAACAAGCCATTGATGCTATGGGATCAATGGGGTTACGTGCAAGGAGTACCTTATCTGCCATCAGAGGAATCCAGCAGAGACCCTTTGGAAGCCAGCAGAGTGCAGCAGGAAGTGCCACAAGATCTCTGAATGCTTCAGAGACCTTCCAGAGATGACAGGGACATTCAGAATGGTACCTGCAACCAGCATGGACCCCTTAAACATGGCTGGCCGTAGGTGCCATTATAAAGGTCTCTGCAGCCTGTGGAAGGTCTCTGTATAGTGGATAACAAGGACAGAGGCACACATAATGAGGAAAGTAGCAATTCTGCCCCTTGCGGATAGCAAGTTTGCATGTACTGACTGTATATTGATGCCCTTTCTCCATGGAACCAAATGCTGCAAACCTAAGCTTCTTGGGGAGGCTCCCACACACACGACAAAGTTTGAGCAAGGCTGGTGTGTGGCTTGTCTTCAGGATGTGCCTGTTGACCAATGGTATTGTAGGAAAGGACAAGAAGGGGCCCCTGTCCTAGAGACAACTTGGATGGGGCACAAAATAGCATCCAAGATGTGATGCTAGATGACATCCATGAAATGATGCCATGCTTTCTTTTGGGTAATCCCTTGGAATAAGCAAGAGTGCTTTAAAGATGGTAGATGAAAAGATGGATGTCACTTGCTCGGAGGCATGTTGAGGGCACCAGCAATGCAAATAGTACTATTATCACTTCTTACTGGTTCCTTACTAGCAGCTGAACACAGTAAATATATTCAACCACTGAATGCTGCAGGTTGGGGAGGATAAAAATCAGAGGCAAGTGATAGCATTGGATAGCAGCAGCAAGCAGGTATTTTTCTCAAGAGCTTCATTCTGGAGCACTCTTATCTGAGCAGTCAGAGTTCCAGCAGGGCTGAGCTTATATGGTCCACAGCACTCTGGGGTTCAGATCCAAGAAGGGCATAGAAATGTCTACTGACTAAAGCATAGACTTGCATAATCTTACGCAATCTTAGAGGATGCAATCTTATCTATGCTTTCTTGGGAGTAAGCCCCATTGAACACTATGGGTCTTACTTCTGAGTAGGCATGCATGGGCTTGCACTTTTAAGCCATTTCATTTGTTTATGGAGCAACTGCAACTTCTACTCAAATTGATCTGTGGCTGAATGCGGAAGGACCTTCCACACACTCTGGCTGCTAAGACTACCCCCTCCCCCACAAGTTAACCTGCAGTGGAAACTTGGAGGATGTAAAGCTTCCAGTGTGTTTGGTCCGCCCAGAGCCAACCTTGGAGACAAATACGAGTGGCTATTTTAAAAAGAGGAATCAAGACAAAGGCCAAAAATAATGGACTCTTGGGAAACCAGAGTTTTCCTTTCTGTTCCCTGACTTACTGACCCAACCCTACCTGACCCCTGAAACTATTAAATAGCACAACTTAATATAGCAAGGGTGCAAATTTTATTGAAGGAGGTTTGATGAATCTGCGCCAAAAGACCAGGCTATGCTTTTCCATTGTGTGCCTAGATCTACTGTTCCCATAAGCAACAGACAAGCAGATATCTTTGTACAAAAGAGGGGCAAATGCATCCATTAATAATCAGCCACACAAAGTAACACTACTGGGGCATGAGTCTGGTTAGATGTACTTCTCTGGCGTTCGTATTGTCGTCGAATTGTACAAATCATGAAATAAGGTCTGGCTGCCGTTCCCATCTAACTAGTATTTTAAACTAGGTCTGCTGCTGCTGCTGCTTCTCCTCCGTGCCATGATTTTTTGTTGCCACATTTCCATTGCATCCCATTCTCCCAAAATAGGGAGACCAACAAAGCCATAATTCAGGCTCACACTGTCGTTTTTCAGGGATTTGAAAGCAGCGTGCTTGCACTCTTCCGGCATCCAGCTCAGGCATTCCTCTGTGTGCAATGAATGGGGTGGGAGGGGCAAGGGGCATTTCAACTGATGCCCATTCAATACAATGTCTACTCTTAGACATACATTCTCTCCCCCCCCCCATATATTCAGTAAATGTGCAAGGGAAGAGCAGGATCATTTACAATTGTACACTCACTGGACTATTAAACAGGAATGATGTTCTGCCAGAAACTCCCTGCTGGGCCTCCCCAAGGGCCCCAATGCCCACACTAGGCTGACTAGTTTAAGCAGCCTCAGAGGTAGGCAAGAGGGAGGGGGTTCCTTCACCCACTGGGCCTCCTCTCTTCCAGCAGCCTTGCTTGGATTCACCGGCTGGCCCGCCTCCTCCAGGCTGCCCTCATCACCGGCCAAACACCCTCTTGGTCCACCTCTTCCTCCCAGCCAGGCTGTGCTGTGCCAAATTCCCTTCCTGAAACCTTAAGTGCCCACACTAGGCTAATCTGCTTCCCTTCTGTCCTCAAACAAACACCCTAGGTCCACCTTGGCACCAGAAAACCCCACCACCAAACCATCCTCCAGATGGTGGCTTCTGGGGTGTGGCAGCCACACAACAATTCCCCAACCAAGGCACCACAGGACCCAACTCACAATTCCAATAACCAAGTATCCAGTCCATCCACCCAACAATCCGCCCGCCCGCCCGCCCGCCCTCCCTCCCTTCACCTGCCCTGTGCTAACTTACTGCAGCTCTTGCCTCTAACTTTATACGGAGGCAGGCCAATTCGTGACTGTTGCTGGGCAGGCTCTAGCTCATCAGCCACACCCATCTGCACCAGTGCTAATCACCCTTCCTAGCCAGGGCCCTCATCAGCCTACCTAGGCTGCAGCTGTGCTCCTGCTGCAGGAGTTCTGGGATTAACCCCATACTTCCTGGTTTATTTGGACAAGGGGCCACTGCTGATGCCATTCCCTATCTCCTCGCGGTATCTCCTGCCTTTCCCAATAAAAATTACCAACATACAGGTGTTGGGGCTGTGACCACTGAGCACATGCTGGGTAAAGTCAGCAGATGTGGCACACATCAAATGTGATGAGGCTGCTTTTAGAGAGCCTTACATGTGTACAACTGTATGTGCAGGGGCTCCTTGTAGACATGTACTGCCCAATCCTAATTCATGCCACCATGCCACCCCCCCCTTCTGCTCTTGTGGAGCTCGTGCTCTGCTGGCACAAGCTGCTGCAAAGGGGCCATAAAGCACATTGCAGTTGTGCAGTTTCCAGGACCACCAGTGCAGGAAGCAGAGGTGCTGGTGCGGGACGCAGCGCATGCCGAGCAGATGTGTTCCTGCAGGGCAGAGCAAGGGTAGGGACGGCAGAGAGGGGTGGAGCCTGGTGGGGGAAGGGTGGCAAGGGCAAGGGTTGGGCAGAATGGGCTCAGAAGTGGGATCGGCGGCAGCAGTTCACACTGCACCCTATCAGTTTGGACGTGCGTCAGTTTGGAACTTGCACCAGCAATTTAGCTGCGTGGTTCCCCATTGCATTGGCTGGGGCTTTCCCTGGGGCAAGAGGACGAATGTCCCCTTACCTTGAGGAGCCAACTAGCATGCAAAGTTCCCCCACGGGATGCAGTGTAAGCCATGCTGGCGCCTCTGCATCGGCGCGGGAGAATTTGCCCTGGATTGGACTGCCTGGCTTACGACGGTGGAACTGAGGTTCTGCTGTTGTAAAGGATCATATGGCAGCACACTGAATTCCCTCTCCTCTCCCCTTTCCCTTGCTATTCTTGGTTCTGCACCAGCAAAAGTAGCGGGTGCAGATCTGAGGAGACCCAATCGGATAGCAGAGGCTTGCCCCAGGGTAAGGGAATGAACGTGACGAGCCTTGCCACGAAGAGCTCTCCATGACTGCCTGCCCGCCACAGAGTACAGCACACACTCTGTTGAAGTGGCTACATTGGTGGTGATAGTGGATTGGCAACAGGGGCAGATATGACGGTGGATCAGCAGCAGAAAGGGGGCAGGTTCAGTGGCATCTGCCATATCCTAACCCCCTTCCTGGTCTCGATCCCCCTACTGGAGTCCATGTGGACTTGCACCAGCTGTGAGCTGGTGCAGCCTGGTACCCTGAGGAGGTCTCCAGAGACTGAACCTCCTGCCATGGGATATGGTGAGTGCCATGTTGGGGCCATTGCATTGTTGGGCACGCGCAGGGTGGGGGGTTTAGATAGGATTGGACTGTGCATTAAGTGCTCTGCTTCAAAACCTTATTTTTTTAATGCATGAAACTGAATCTTGTAACTTGGATTTATACGACATTTTTGAGCCACTGTTAACTCACAGGAGTATTTAACAAGGTTGTGGCCCAATACAGTCACTTTCAGAAGCCTTGCGTGTTGATTGGAGGGATGATGAAACCAGCTGTCGAGTTGTACTTTGCTCATTGGAGATTTCAGGATGCAACTGTGAAATGTCAGAAAGTGGCCTCATTTGCACAGATAATTTATCCTGAATCTGCAAAGAAGCTTCGAGACACTGATTTCAGCTCAAATGCATTGCCAGCTCAAACTGTATTAGTGCACGCTTCCTGAAAATAGCTTGGTGTTCAAGCTTTCTTCATCAAAGTTAATTAAATTAAATTACCTGCAGCAAAAGCTGAGACTTTGAGGAAAAGGAAAGAAGAAAAGGCAATCTTTAGAAGGGAGACAAAAAGGAGCTCAAATATGTATGCACACTTGCTTGGGGGCATCGGGATAGGGGATGTTGGGCCAGGCTATTGTGAGGCAGCTGAACCTAAGGGTACAAGCTGATTGTTGTGGTGTAGAAAGGAAATGTGGACCCAGGGAAATCACTTTTACATTGTGAGAAGAATGGATGCGTGTTGCCCTAGGACGGATGGCAAGAATGGAGAGACAGCACCAAACAAAAGCTCCCACGTTCAGAGCAGGATTTCAGATGGAGCACAGAGACCTCAGCCTGGGTTTAGCAGAACAGGTTTAGCAGACTACAAAAGGGTTAGCCGAGCAGGCTACAGAGGGATGTGCTGGCGATGGTGTATCCTCCGCACATCCTCTGAGCAAGTCACCTGGGGATCATATTGTGTTATAGCAAAGGAATCTGTCACATACAGGAGGTAATTTTGTGTGAAAAGATAATGTAACCAAAGCAATCATATACTGTACATAAAAAAAGCTGTTGGTAGTTGACACCAGGAGTAGAGTTCACTCCAAGGATCATCCCTTGATAATAGCATGATGCAATTTTTAAATTTGTAACTGGGAGCTTTGTGGCACCTTCAAAATAGAGACATGCCCCAGTATCCCCTGGGGTTCCACCCCCATGGATACCTGAAACCGTGGGTACTGGAGACTCCTTTTTTAAGATAGGGGAACATCAGTGGTTTTGCTGCAACAAAGTGAAAAAAGAGAGATTTGTTTAATGTTCCTCTATCTTTTTAATAGGCATTCTAGTATCCATGGATAACTGAAACCGTAGAGACCAAATCAGTGGATACCAGGGCACGCATGTAGGCATGTTCATTTTAGCATGAGTTTTTGTGGGTTACAATCCACTCTATCAGATGTGTGAACATTCTTTTCTGTTGCCAAGTGTATTCATTGGTTTGAGCAAGGAAAAACAAGCCCACAGTAATTGTAGACAGTGGGGTGGAATTGCTATGAAATATGCACAGTCTGTGACAATTCTATGTGAAGTTTCAATATGACATGTGTAGTCACGGCTGTTGTGACTGGTGACAACAAAACCCTGCTAGTTTAGTGAAACCTCTAAATAGATGCACGACTGCAAGTTGAGAACACTTCAGGCCATGCACGAAAGCTGCCGAGACAAGAAATGCACTCATCTCTAAGGTGCCACAAGGTGCTTTGCAAGTTTTGTGGCCACGGTCTTAACATCGATCCTGAAGGTTTGGATTTGTGTGGCTGAGAATCAAACAGAGGGCTGAATGCAGTGTTACCAGAATGGTATGGGAACAGATCCTATGAAGTGTGCTGGCTATTTGTGAGTACCTCCTCTCCAGGCTGTAAAAATGTCACTTAGCGAATCGGGCTATTTTGGGGAGCAGCAGCAGCCTTATGACATCCATGTTACAGCCATGTAAGAGAATTTAACCCATCCCAGCCTGGCAAGGGAGGGACAGTGTGTTCCGTAGGTTTCATGTTTTAAAAATTGGTCACTTGCGTTTAATATGGCTCAAGTTAAACCCAAGCCTTCATTACGATAAAGGATAAAAAGACGACTTCAGAATGCCAGATGCAGGGGAGTGGCAGTGAGATGCAAGTGTGCTCCCTGAGGCATCTGGTGGGGCATTGTGAAATATAGGAAGCTGGACTAGATGGGCCTTGGCATGATCCAGCAGGGCTCTTCTTATGTTCTTAAGGGCCAGTTTGGGTTGAAAGTTATCATCTCTCCCTCCCCACTGACAGGATAGCAAATTCTCTTTTATTTACCTCATATTTATACCTCATATTTACCTCAGAATTTTATTTCAGAATGCCAGATGCAGGGGAGTGGCAATGAGATGCAGGTATCTAGTT
Source organism: Lerista edwardsae (assembly GCA_029204185.1). Taxonomy (NCBI): domain Eukaryota; kingdom Metazoa; phylum Chordata; class Lepidosauria; order Squamata; family Scincidae; genus Lerista; species Lerista edwardsae. The sequence goes on from JAJKFI010000015.1 coordinate 2,381,573, forward strand.
GTCTTGTTTGCTCCCTGAGGCATCTGGTGGGCCACTATAAGATATAGGAAGCTGGACTACAGTAGATGGGCCTTTGGCCTGATCCAGCAGGGTTCTTCTTATGTCCTTATGTAACCCATTTTTTTTACAGTTTTGACAATTTTGATAAACTACCATAATAAAGATCTTTTAATTAATAAAAACAAAACCTACTTTGCCTGGGATGGATTTTTTTCTTTCTTTCAGCACAGCAGACAGATTTCTGGTGTGAGTGTATGTGGCATTAAAAGTGGTCTTTCTCGTGTTGCATTTGCAGGGGTTAAGCATCTAAAAAACCAGAATGACTCCGCATTCCCAGAGGAAGATGAAGGAATCAATGAAAGAGATGAAGAATGGAGCCCATAATTGGCACCAAGCATCGGGTGGAGAATATTGTCAATAACTGGACTGCTAAATTCTCTGTTACTTACAATGGAACTCTTTTGCTTGTGTTCCTGACCCGAAGCCTCTTCTTCAACTCAGTACCCAACAGGAGGAGGATTTGATAGTGGAATTTACAGCAACATGCTGAATGGTCCTGTGGTCCCTTATAACCGGAGAACCATTTCTTTGATCGCCATCTTTCTTTTTTTAATGACTTCGAATATCTAGTTTGCAAACCTGTTACATTCTCTGTCTTTCATGCTGCCACAGTGTAAATTCTGAATGTGAGCTGCAGTCTAAGATCAATTGTAAATAGTACAGATTTAAAGGCTACAAAAATAAAGACCACCTACATTTAGAGACAATGGTGTTTGGCACAGTTCTTCCACAGCAAGTGACCCTTGAAGTAAGATTTCTTCAGCCCAGATACTTACAGCGCAATACCAGAGTGGTGCTGGGCTGGCGCAAGTGATTTGCATCAGCCCAGGGCTGTCGCAAATGTGCCGTAAGTCATGTCTGCGCCAGTCAGAAAGGCGCTGGGCTGGCATAGGGAGCAGTGCCAGCCTGCAGATGCTGCGGAGCCGCCCAGGTAAGCCGTTCCCCCACTGGCCGAGCTTGGGGAGGATGGGGGGGGAAGGTGGGAGGAACGGGGAGGAGGAGGGGCAGAGAGCAGACAGGCCGGCCAGCTAGCCTGTTCGATTGGGCTGCCCATCTGTGACCTGCATGCGCATAATCTACCCTGATTCTCTGTCTGTTCACACAGGCAGGGCATGGGGAAAGCAGTGATGTGGCCAGGGAAGATTTCCCAACCCGCTGTGCCTACAGCATCCTAGCATGGTCAAATTTGGCCTCCTAATCGCAATTTATGTTCCTTCCCACACCGATCCATTTTTTATTTAATCTATCAGCAAATTACTCACAGAAGTAGACAAGGTTTTGTAGCATACAAGAGGGGACGAGCTGGGGGAGGGGAGGGGAGGATCAGGTCCGCACAGGGGGTGGGGAATAGAAAGCAGCAGCCTCTGTCGCCACATCCTAACCCCCTCTGGAGCCCCCACTGAGAGCCAGGCAGCCCAACATGGGCCTCCTGAATTCTGTGGCTATCCAAGCACAGGCGCAGAGGGGTGGAAGCAAATGCTCCCTTCCTCTGAAGAGACCATAGCGGTAGCTTGGGGAGACTCAGGATACAACAGTCACTGTTTGGGCAACACTCCTCCTCTGGGCACTGGAGTCCTTAGGATGAGGCTGCCCATGGATTATAAGAGCCCCTTCTACTTAAGTGGAACAGGGATGGGGGCATTCTCAGGGCCAAACAATGTGACCCATTAAATGCATAATGTGGCACAATGAGTCTCTGTTAGTTTTATAAATACCATATGGATGGGTTTTGTCAAAAACATGGCAAAACAGTGGTTCCAGTTCTGAATGTACACTCCTGTGCATGATTTTTTTTTTAAATGGGGAAAAAGTGTCCAATGGTTTTGAATAGAAGTTTTTTTTTCCTATTAAAAATAGGAGGGGGTTATATCAAGATTTGAAGCAGATGGGGATGAAATCCTGCACACGCATGCACACAGGCTGAACCACTATTTACAAAACCAAACCAAACAGAACAGGGTCCTGTTACATGCTCATGGTAATGTGTAGCTTGGCCCTAATGACTGGGACAACGCAATCTGTCCAGGATAGTTGTGCTCTAAGCAGCATCTCTTCAACAGCTTGGGCTGTCTTCTAAACATTAGCTTGAATGGCTCAGAGGGTTTGCCAGACTGCTCTTTGTGGTGGGACATGCAACATGTTGCATCCGTTTGCTGCAAAAGGCTGGAGAAAATGGTGCGATCTTAAGTAATTGTGATCATTTTGCCAGTGTATCTCAGAGCGCGATCCTAATTTGCACTGGAAACAGGCAGGCCAGGTGGCCTGTACTGTATCCAGCACAGGTTGGGAGACCACTGGAGCAGTGGTGGGATCTAACGTGTTGCAGTTTCACATCTCACAGTACAGAACTGGTAGAAACTGGCATTCCGTCTCTGCTTCTCAAGATCAGATAGAGCACCTGTGTGTCCTTCAGCAGGTCAGCTTCCCAGCTTGTTAGGGCAACTAGCTGAACAGTAGTTGTACTCCCTTTCTGATAGTGTAACATAAGCAGGCAGTTTCACACGGGAAGCCCTGGCTGCAAACACTGCTCATTCCCATGAGCTCATAGTGCTCTAAGGGTCACCCCATTGGGTAAGATGGGGCACAAGGGGTCTTCAGGTATCCACCTACCAGATATACTCTGGCTGCATCCCTTTGTTCTTGTGTAGAAGGAGTTTTTCACTGTGTGTGCATAAGATGTAAAAGCTGCACTGAAACGCCGCCTGCGAGCGGCAAAGACTTCACCGGCTTTCCTAGCTGGCAGACTGAAACTTTTTACCTTTCTCACTTTCGCTACAATAAAGAGACTTTGTTATGGAAATGTGGCGATTGCTTCAATCCTTCGCTCCGGAGCGCTAAGGCAAGCGCTGGAATGGGTATCCGAGCCTCCAACTCTGCTATTATTCACACAAATACACAACATAACGGACCCAAGAACCGGAACGGTGACCAGGACTCACCTTTGACTGGCACATGTCGGGACCGTTCAAAGTGGCCCGACCGTGCCCCGCAGCCTGTCCCTTTGGTTTTGCCACCATTCCTTTGGTTCCGCCACCTTCTGCGCCACGTCCATCACGGAGCCGGCGACGAATGGTGGCGAGTGGGTGGAGCCAGCCCTGATTAGGTTCAGGAACGGCCATTCTGGTGCATTCCTGCTGGATGACATCACTGCACTGGAGCCTTCATGGGCAAAGGCACATTTGACTCCTTGTCCTGGGGTAAGCCTCAGCTGCACCGATGGGGCTCCTTGGATCTGTGCCTGCTTTTTAGTAGGGGCAAATCCAACGAGCTGCAGCAGCCTGAATTGGCGGCCTATGGACTGGGGACGGGAGGGTTAGATATGACCTCCCCGCTCCCTGGACCACCCTGCCTGTGGGGATGCCCCCTGCCCTTCCTTCCACTTCCCCACTCTCACAATCTGTTTCGGAGGCCCCGGAGGTTTCACTCTGCCTGTCTTACAACAATGACACGAAGAGCCCAATTCTATCACTTTTCTTGCTTGAGCACACAGCCATCTGAAGGCAAATGGGAAGTAAGTAAACAATATTTTTACTTACCTCCCTATACGTCCTCCTGTGGGCAACCTTTGGGTCTCCTTGGTCACTCATGTTTGCGTAGTGTACATCAAAGGAGGGAAAAGGGGAGGGGAGGCTTTAAAACAGGAGGATAAGATCTGATGTGCATGACTCTTGCTTGATCCACCACCTCCCTCTTTGCTCCCCCCCCCGTTCCTCCCTATTGGAGAGTGGGAAGAGCAGAGGCTGGCATACTGGCACATAAGAAAGGAGCATTTGGCATGCCACCTCAGGCCCTGGAGAGCCTTTGCCAGCTCTGAGGCTGCTGTTTCACTCCTTTTTGACCCGGGGTTGAACCCCACCTGAAATAGTACCACAATATTCCCCATGCAGAGGCGTCGCACCCATGGGGCACAGAGATGCTCCTGCCATGGGCGCCACTAAGGGAACTGGGCATGCCGGGGAAGAAAGGGGTGTGGAGCTGGGCCCTTCCACCCACCCCTGTTTCTGTTATGCTCTGAAATGGAGTGATTCTGGAAGCAGGGGGCGTGGTGAGCCTGCACAATGACATGTTTCATCACCGCCCCGCCCCCCAGGCATGGTCAGAGAACTACTCCAGCTCTGTCCCCATGTTTCACCCCCCCCACACACACACACACACAAATGGGCAACAAAATGGAGGGAGACATTTTGGGTCAGGCTTAGTTATAATGGCCTTAGTTATAATGGGAGGAGAGGATCCAATGGCAGTCGGAAGTCCTGTCCCCCCTTGTCCTCTGCAGCAGGGCCAGCCTTAAGCCAATGTGACCAATGTTGTCACATTGGGCCCCACACTTTGGGGGGAGGGGAACTGCACCAGTGCACTGAGTATATTGCTTGCTGCTGCAGATAAGATAACTATGGGCTATAAATCAGTTGGACAAACAGAACAGCTTTACCTTGGGCCCTCCCACCTGCCCCTGCCTCCAATGGCTCAAAATGGGCCTCCTGGAAGCAGATGGTGGTGATGTCATCATGTCACCACCAACCACTTCCTGGTGCCATGCGCAGCACCACAATTGCGTTTCTTGGTGTGTGGGGGCCCCGCAGGGAGGGTGAGGGGCCCCACAGGAATGCCCCACATTGGGCCCCACCATTCCTAGAGCCGGCCCTGCTCTGTAGTAACCAGGCGTGGGTTCATATGCCCATTATAGTTGGGGTGAAGGTCGTGCTAACGATTTAGAAAAGATATGTCCATGGAAAGTCAAGTGTGTGCTTATATATCTCCCCCCACTGAATCAATGGACTCTTGAAGTGTTTAACTTTGCCTGGATTAGGTGTCCTTTGTCTTTCTTTCCATTTTTTAAAAAATGAGTATGTTTTTGAAGTTTTCTCGGTAGTGGACTAAATATGTGGGTTTCTTATTACATACTCCCTAAAGCATAAACTCTGTTCTCCTGTGCCTCTCTAATCATGCTAATTACTCTGCCATATGCCATTCTCCTATTTCTTCCCCTTCTTTAATGGGACGCTCGTTATCTCCATTGAAGATGTCATTTGTTTCATTTACGTACCAAGGGCTTTAACATTCTATGGGCCTTTTAATTGCTTCCTGAAACACTCACCAAAACGTCTAGCAAAAACATGGAGGTAAAAAATAAGCAATACATATAAATAATATGTGAGTTCCACTAAACGGAATTTGCTAGAAATATCAAATTTACTGCATTCTTTGATACCCTAGTGCAGGGGTTTCCAGTATGAGGGCCATATCATATATTTTACAGATTTTCATAAGCAAAAAAAATAAATCAGTTTTTATAAATCAAATCAGAACCTTTATGGGCATATAAATATTAACAACACATTTTACACACACCCTATCGTGGTGGCACAGCGAGTTAATCCGCTGTCGCTGGGCTTTCAACCGCAAGGTTGGGAGTTCGAGACTGCGTGACGGAGTGAGCTCCCGTTGCTTGTCCCAGCTCCTGCCAACCTAGCAGTTCGAAAGCACCTAAAATGCAAGTAGATAAATAGGGACCACTTTGGTGGGAAGGTAACGGCGTTCCGTGCGCTACGGCGTAGAATCATGCTGGCCACCATGATCGGACAAAAACGCCGGCTCACAGGCTTTGAAACGGAGATGAGCACCGCCCCCTACAGTCGGTCACGACTAGACCATTCGGTCATGGGGAAACCTTTACCTTTACCTTATCCCCACTTTTGGCATTTTAATAAGTACACATTCTAAGGCAAGGTAATATGACTCTCGGATATACGTCGCTTAAGAAACACAGCCACCTGTCTTGTTCAAGACTCACCCTTTCCTGCTAACAAATACTTCAATAAGGTCATCCTTCTGGCCTAGATTATTAGGTAATAAAGATGTAAGACATTTTGAGCAAAGTTTTATAAATGAAGGAAGTTTACATTAAGTTTTACTTAATTTTGTAATCAGCATGATATGATTCAGAAAAAAAGAGAAATGTGACATTCACAAAGAAACAAAGCTGTGTTTAAACCCAGAAATGATATATAATGAGCAACAATGTCAAATATTTTAAGTTGTAGCGGGCCAGATAAAATCTTGTGGCAGGGCAGATTTGGCCCCTGGGCCGTAGTTTGGAGACCCCTGCTCTAGGGCCCAGTGACCAGAAGGGCAATCTGTGAGTTGCCATCAGTTTTTCCATGCGCAGTCCTGCTTGCTGGACCGGGAATCCCAATCAAAGCCAACTAACATAATGCCTGAGCTGCCACGTCTCTTGGCTGCCCCCTTCTGGAGGAGGATTGCCAGTCCTCTGGGATCTACTTGCAGTGTCCAGGAATCAGCACCAATCGCCAGGGCACAATTGAAGTCCTGCAGGTTTGTAACATGGCCTCCCTGGTTAAATGTTCCACATAACACATTGGAAGGGAAAATCCCTCTGTACAGTTTTATTGGGCAGCCCTAGGGCATGTGCAGTAGCACACGTACCCTACTACTGTCTATTATTGCCTACTGCTGATCTCATGCACATATGTAACCAAGCATCACAGCCCATACATCCACCTTTCTCCTTCAAAAGAGGAGAAGAGACTAGGAGTCACCACAACCCTTGTCTTGCTGGGCTGGCTCCGTTTTCAAACTGGCTGGCAAAGAAACCCCTTTCCCTGTTTGACACCCAGGCTGTTTGAAAGGGAAGCCAATCCAGTAGGAAAAGGATCTCAGGAGTGGCTGGGAAAGAGAAGTCAGGGGCTCAAGAACTGCCCCCTCCACCCAGTGACAAAGCTGCTCCTGCCACACCCAACCCGGAAGTAATTGTGGTGATGTCATTACTTCTGGTTGCACACTGCCTTTGGAGCTGTGCTACCAGCTTTCTCAGAAGCAGGCATAGCTATAAGCAACTGACTGCTGCAGAGGTGGTGGGCAGGTCCTACTGCCTATCACCCCAGCCAGTAGCACAGTGGTGGCATGCCCTTGAGAGTGAGGTCAGCTTTCCTTGCTCCCAGCCACACTGCCACTCCCATGGGGAGATGGTCTCCTTGCCGCCAGGTAGCATGTGGTATCATTGAGACCTCCCTTGGCTATGCCCCTGCCTCCACCGCCTCTCGTCCAGCCACCATTACAATCTTTCCAAAGGGAGAAAGCAGTAGCGATTGCCTGAGCCAGATAAGAGCAGGGTCAGCTTAGTGGGTTAGCAAGTGGGCAGGATGTGGGCTGAGGAAGGCATGCACAGGATGCACATAGGGCACCTCCACTAGTTCAATCCTCCTTGCAGCACACTGCCCAATGCAGCTACTTCACCCTTCCTCCTGACTGGACTGTCCCTGTGAAACATTTCCATTGGTGTAATGCTGGATGCGCCATCAAGTGTGTGTGGTTCTTGCGCCAGGCCAAGATAATGCATGAAATCCCTAGATGGGCTTTAACAAATCACTCCTTCTCACACTCAGCTGCCCAGCTGCAATAGGGGGACAATAATTCCTCCATCTTTTTTTTAGCACCATGATCCAGTTTGTTAGCTGGGCAGCTGCATCATGCCCCAGAATTCCTTGCAGCTTCTGGTTAGCACCAGAGCATGACCTACGTGGTTGGCTGTGTCATGCCCCAGAATTCCTTGTGACTCCTGGATGTAACACCCCAAAAATGTGGTAGTGACCCACTGGTGGGTCATGATGACCCACAGTTTGAGGACCACTGCTTTACAGGATTCTTGTAAGGCTCGCATCAAAATAACGATACAATGTACTTTGCATACCAAAGAGCCAAGGCAGTGATTAGAATCCTGGGAGAGTAATTAAGGCCTGAGGTTTTCAAACTCTGAATCCCAGATTGGGTTATTATGATAATACCCCATTTAAGTGCTCCTCTCTTTGCAAAGCCTCACTAATCCTCCAGTGGTAGAAGTCTGAAGACACCCTCAGGTTATGGGCTTCTCAGCACTACCAGGCTATCCATTATAACAGGCATGTCTCCCCCCCCCCCACAATATGGGGCTATTTCATTTAGCGGAGCTCCCATAAGGGAAACAGTGGATCAGCTGGCTGTTTGGTGTATAAACACGTCTCTCTTATGTGGGACCTCTCCAAAATGGAGCATTTTATCCTGTCTAAATCAACAGGGTTTGAATTTGTTTCTGCAAATCTCAATGCCCAAGAATTCAGCACTGCAAAAACCAATTTCATTATTGCAATTAAAGTAGCTAATAAGATCCCCAGCGAACACAAACAGGACTAACAACAGGTATATTTGTTTTGGATTGTGCAATATGGGATCAAATAAGACTATATGGACATCAATTGCTCTCCTGCATATGTTTGAGAGCAGAAAGGAAAGCAAGAGTGCACATTACCTCCCTCCCCAGCACATGATGATCCACCTCTGATGTCCCTGGCCACCCTCATAGTTCACCCAAAACATTACTGGGAATGCCAACAGCACCTCTGCACCCATTAAGTTGGTGCTACTGCCTGGGACACATTTCCAGACTGGAGGCGCATTCAACCATACACTGCTTGGGCCAAACCCTCCCTTATTGCTTTGAGGCTTGATCCATAACAGGGTTATGCTTTGCTGAACGTCTGAACTGAATCTTTGCTGCAATTCTTCCTGGCAGCTCCAACACATAAATGTTCCCTTCATTAAGCCAATGGGCCCTTAACATTTTCCAGAAAATCTATAGTGAATTGCTCTTATGCTTATCAATGGACTGCTAAGCTCTCTACTGAGATGACATTTTCCAGGAGAGCTTCCATAAAAATGTTGTTTATGAGCCATTTTCGCAACATAATGTTTCCCTCATAAGTTTCCTTAAAAGCTTTCAGCATTATTATAGCGCTGTCCTTTCCCAAACATCAGTGGAGTACAGGTATGTCCTGGTATCCACTGATTCAGTATCCACTGTCTCAGTCATCCACAGATACCATGGATACTGGGATGCCTATTAAAAAGAGAACATTAAACAAAGCTCTTTTTTATCTTGTTGCAGCAAAACCACTCATTTCCCTATCTTTAAAAAGGCACCCCCAGGATCCATGGTTTCAGGTATCCACGGTGGAGTCCAGAATGGAACCCCAATGGATACCGGGGCATGCCTGTAGTTCTTATTTTTCAGCCGTTAGAACGACAACTACATTGGATTAGAAGAATGCATGTAGGTTTTACTTACAAGAACAACAGTCAGACATCAGGGGAAAACCATTATGTCAGGTGTTGCATGTACTTTCAGGGGAAGTGGTACTTGGGCACTGCCAACTCTGACTGAAGGTATTCCTGGAGATTTTTTTCTTCTAACATGGAGGCAGTGGTGTAGCTACATATGGGGCGGGGGCACAGCGCCCCAGGTGCCATTTTCAGGTTCACCACTGAACGCCAAATTCCAAAAATCGCAAGTTTATGGCATAATAGGGTCATGCTGTATACCGTTGGATATGGAATTCTACCTGGAATTCAATGAAAAAAACCAGAATATAATATCTCTATTCTAGCAAAGGTTATGGCCAAAAAAGTAAAAACCAAAAATAAAACTTCTTTTGCAAAAATTGCGGTTTTTAAAATCGCGGTTTTAAGGAATAATACCATCATGCTGTATACGGTTGGCTGTGGAATTTCACCAGGCATTCAATGAAACCCCCTGGAGTGTAATACCTTAATGCTAGCAAAAGTTATGCCCCCCCCCAAAAAAAAAACAGTTTCCATGGGGAGGGGGTGTAAAAAAATTAAGTAGCCCCAGGTGCAAAATGCCCTAGCTATGCCACTGCATGGAGGAATGTAATTTAGGCAGAGAGGCCCTGTTAAAATCTTCAGAATTGCTTTCAGTAGCTGCCTGGAGATGGCAGCTGATTTCTGGAGATTCCAGACCGATACAGGTGGCCCTTATTATCCACCTATCAGAGAACGGAATCCCCACAGATACCAAAACCTGCAGGTTTCAAACCCACGTGGATGGCCCACTTACACCCTCTGAACTACAGCCCAGGCCCAGTTGGGTTTGAAAGGTCCAAGTAGGCCCTTCCTGACGGGTTCAGAACCCACAGAATATCAAATCCATGGATATTGCGGATTATCTGTGGACATCCACCTGTACAGGAAGGTTGGCAGCCCTAACTGCAGGGCTGGAACCAACCATGAGGCCAACTGAAGTGGTCACCTCAGGCAGATAGATGTGTGGAGTGGTGCCCATCTCTGGCTGCCTACTTGCCTCCATTGCGCCTCCTCCTGGTTCCACTTCCTGGATCGAGCAGGACAAGAGGAAGAGGAAATGCAGATTGTTGTGCTGGAGCATTGGAAAGTGGGAGGCGCAGAAGCTGGCTAAATGACATTCCACTCAACACAGCATTTCCAGGCTAACTGCCCACCACATTCCCCCGGTGTCACCCCCTCTTGGTCTGTCACCTGGTGAGGAACACACACACACACACACACACACACACACACACACACACACACACA
>JAJKFI010000015.1:2424135-2435327 GCA_029204185.1 Lerista edwardsae
AGAGAGAGAGAGAGAGAGAGAGAGAGAGAGAGAGAGAGAGAGAGAGAGGGAGGGAGGGAGGGAGGGAGATTTTTCCCGTTCTCAGGGTCACTCAGTTGATTGGCCATTGATTCAGAACAGATCAAATAAAGCTCAGAAGGCATAATTGAGGGATGGAATTCACTGTTATAAGATGTGGTGATGGCCCCAGGCCTAGATGGCTTTATAATATGCCTAGATGGCTTTATAGACGGGGTTTGAAAAAATAATGGGTGGCAGATCATTATTAGCCAGGACAGCTCAACTGAATGGAACCTACAGGTTCGGGGGTCTTTAACAGTTCTGGGGCAGGTGGGGTGGGGAGAGGCAAAAGCATGGGACAGCTTCTGCCTTCCTTCCCTGCTGATCAGCTTCCTGGATGCTGGATCAGATACATCTTTGGTCTTATCCAGAGCTATAACAGGCTCAAATCACGCAGGGGGCAGAGCGATGTCACTGTGCCCCTACCGCCGCCACCCTGCCCACTGCGCTACCCAGACACACCCCTGGCATTAGAATAGCTCCATTTAGGAGCATACTGGATGCAAGGAAAGCCGTTGGGGTAAAAAAGGGCTCCACTTTTTTTCCTTCCTGCTGTGTCTTGCCACAAACGGCACCTGCTGAGCCTGCCTCCCCTCGCGGCACCTTTTATACACCACTGGTCTGATCCATCAGGGCTCTTCTTTTAGCCCTATGATAAAGTACTACAGCCTGGAGACAAGCAACGTTTCACTTTTGCTTTCCTAGCTGTGCAGATCATCCTGTCTCCCACCTTACAGTGATGGACCAGAAGTGTAGCACTTATGTGCAACCATACTGTGAGACAGACTTTCAAAGTATAAATTTCTGCCATCTAGTGGAGTAAATGATCCTGTACAGCATCCATCTGTACGGATCCATCAGGAGAACAACAGATTGTCTATTAATTCTGCACTAAAATATCACCAATTCAACAATAAACTGTGAAATTAAGAAAATCCACACATTAAAACTTGATTTATTTATAGCCTGACACCAGCCATGTTTATCTGGGAGAAAGTCCTCCTAAGTTTTCTGTGTGTGTGTGTGGGGGGGGGGAACTTGCTTCCAACTGAGCATGATTTTGATTGCAGTCCTGGTTTTAAGATTCAGAGCGCAATCCTAACCTGGAGTTAGGCTGGCACAGTTAGGCCAGCAAAGTTTGGCCAGCACAAGGGTATGTTTGGACCACTCTCGGAGTCAGAGAGGCCAGCACACAGAGGTGCGACATCCTCCCTGACTCAGAGAGTGGTCCAAACACGCCTTTTGGTGTCCCTTGTGCCAGCCAAACTTTGATGGTCTTACTGTGCTGGCTAACTCCAGGTTAGGATTGCGCTTTCAGTCCACTTCCGCCTCCTGTGAGTGAATCACATCTTGCCACTCCATTTACTAGTAACTTAAGGCCTGCTTTTATTTGTGGGAGTTGTTTTTTCCCTGCCTGGCAATTCTTGTTTATCTCTGTACAAATTTTCACTGTACAAATGACTGCTGTGTTGCCTTATCTTAGCTACATCAGTGCCAAGCAGAATGGGCAGCTTCTCATCTCGGCAATAAGATTCGTAATTATAGACATTCACTGAGGCAGTTTCAAAGAGCGGTCCACCCAGGACTGGTCTGAAAAAGGCATTGTGCGTCATATGACATATATTCTAAGAATTAAAAGTATTATGTTTTAGTCTAGGAATCAGGACCTGTTTTTGGATCTTTTGTTTCAGGTTTCAAGTTTTGTTTTGTTTTTCGATATTCCTTCATAAACTTATGGAGGTTATGAAAGGCAGTACTGTAGAATGGTTAGAGCAGCCAAACTGGAGACCTCTGTGCAACAACAACAAAAATCCCCATCCCAAGAAGCGTGTACCATTCCACTGCTCCGTCACTGCAGTCTTTGCCAAAATTGGACATAGGGATGCTCTGGGCAATCATGTCTATTGCATGACGTCCCAGTAGGCTTTGCACCAGGACATCACCATAGACGCAACTGCCCAGAGCATCCCTATGCCCAGATCGGGAGAAGACTGCAGCAGTGGAGCAGCGAAACAGTACACGCTGCTCATGTGGGGAAGGGATTTGGGTGAATGCTGGATTCAGGCCCCCAGGTCAGAGTTTGACGAGCCCTGGGTTAGAGGACTAGGGCCAGGGAACTCTGGATTCAAATCCCCACCTAGCCATAAAGCTTCCTAGGTGTCCTTAGGTTAGTTACATTATCTCAACTGCTTCCCAGAACATATTCTTCTGATAAAATGGGAGGGGAGAATCAGAAATGTCATCCTGAGCTTCTAGGAAAAGGGGCAGTATAGAAATGTGATACATTTCTAAGGGGTACTCCTTATCTATAGCTAAGTCACACTGCCTGGTGTCCTATTGCACAAAGCCATGATCACCTGTGCATGAACACATACATACAACAGCCAAAAGGAAGGATTTCCCATCTGCTCAGACCAATTGCCTTGCCTTGCCTTGCCTTGCCTCAGCACAGAAGCCAGCTGACCAATGTACACAGAGGAAGTCTCTGGCTTGGTCCCATTTTCACCTGGACTGGGAATCTCATAAGGGCCCATGTGTGTCCTTGAGTCTTCTACCATGATTGCTAGACCTTGGTGGGGTTGCACTGCCTTCTTGTATGCAACTCTTACTAGGTCATATGTAGGAGCTCCACAGTGCAACTGACCAAGCTAGTGCAAGAAAGGTACAGCAACACAGATGTTCGCCGGCAGAGTCAACCAAACAATGACAGAAAAATGTAGCCAGGAAAATACCTTTCTCTGCCAACTCTTTCCACCTGTCTTTGTTCTGTTGTATGATGTGAACCAAGTTGTCCTTAAAGCTTTTTAAGTCCACAGTTGCTAAAGAGTTGTCCGTGCAAGTCCCACCAACATTTGTAGCACTTTTAATCCCTGCCTTTTTGTGCACATCAGCACTACTTCCTCCAATGCTATTTTCACTAGAAAGGAAAAAAAGAGCGAGATTGGATATGTTGTAAGAGGCATCAGCCGCAAGGTCTGTTCACTGAGCTGCACGCACTACACAACATTAGCTACACAGTATCAGATGTTAACCAATGCAATTAAATGTTGCTTAATTGTGGTATATTGTTTTTACCATTGAAATATTTCTTAGGGATCCTTCGGGACCAAAAGGGTAGGTTGTATTAAATCAGTCGGAACCCCAATGAGGTCGTGAAGCCTCAGTTGTGGGGTCGCGGCAATTTATGGGAATGAAAAAGGTTGAAGACCACACTGGATTAGAGCACCACCAGGTAAAAGGGGAGGCATCTGGAGTAGCCCTTCCGGTACCAGGCGATCGTGTCCCAGTCCTGCTAAGCACCTGGGCTAAAATAGCTTTCACGACTGCTAGGCTTCATGGTAGCTTTTTCTGTTCTCTCTACTAAGACTACTGAACAGTGCTGGGAGTGGGCAGATGGGGTTCTGGGAAGGGCGGTATCAACAGTGGGGTCCCCAGCCTCCTACCTTATTTGTTTGTTTGTTTGTTTAGCCTCATACCTTATTTGTTTACCCCTGCTAACTGGGCAAGAGGCACTTTTTCCAAGTGGTGTCCTCTTATATTTAGCAGGGGGAGAGCAATTGTCCCTCTTCACCCCAGCACAGTGTCTTTCTCGTGGCTGTTGCTGGTGGTGTTCTCCATTCTTTTAGATTGTGAGCCCTTTCGGGACAGGGAGCCATTTAACTTTAATGTCACTATTTGCCTGTAAACCGCTTTGTGAACTTTGTGTTGAAAAGCGGTATATAAATACTAGAGATTGATGGATTGATTATTGATTGATTGATATATTGGGGTTAAGGAATGAGAAAGGTTGAAGACCACTATATTAATTAGTGTTTGTATTACACTACCCAGGTACTTGGACTGGCGTTCTTGGGTGCTCACTAGGTCGAACCCTACCCAAGGGTTTAAGAACTGGTGAGAAATCAATATATAATGTTCAATGTTCCTAATAATGTGGTTTCCCCTTCCATCTTCCCCCAGTATTTCTTGTAGAAAATTTCAGCTTGTTTCCCTGAGCTGAATAACTTGCTTTCTCCTCTTCTAAATACACAGGTACTCTATCATATACTGTATATATAGGAATATGCCAAGTCTTCACAATACAGCTGTAAATATGGCCACCAGGTGGCAACATGATACGAGAATTAATTTCAGTTTCCAATACCTGGAATGTCTGAGTTATGAAATACAGTCTAATGAATGGTGACAACAAGGTAGGTGTTTCTTTAAATAACAACAACAAAGAAACGCAACAGACTGCTCATACCTTGATGATGTCGTAAAGGGAGGACTTTCAGATTTTGACGCTTCCTCTATAAGAGGAAAAACTATTTTCTCCATGGAGTCAGTAAGAAGAGAAAACGTTGGCTTTACGATGAAATCAATGAAACCTACAGAGCAAAGAGAGAAGAGGGTGGGGAAAGATGAACATGTTGAGTTTCCCCCTCTTCATTTAGTCTGTCAAATCATATCACAGCCATTCTCACTTCGGTAGTGCTCCAGCTTTGCGGAAGCTAAGTGAAAATGTGCCAGATCAGTGCCTGGATAGAACCCTCACAGCCCAATCTGATGCCGGGTTGGGCCGTCATGCAGAGAGCTTCACGACACTTCTGCGGTCGTAAAATGGCTGCCAACGGAACATGCAGCGGTCCATTGTTGGCAATTTTGCAAGCATTGCTGCAACAGGCAGAAGCACTGCAAGACCTCAGACCAACCCCACCATACTCACTGGGCCAGGTATGGTAGTGGTGGGGCAGGGGGAGGGCGGAACGAAGGGAGGATGGAGTGCGATGGAGATAGGGGGCGTTACTGATGCTCGCGATCTGCACCAGTATGCTATCCCCTTCCTCGCCTTCCAACACACCTCCTTTCGCTTCTTGGACTTGCACCAGTTCAAGAGGGGTCATCTGTAAGTGGTGACCCTCCTGCACACTACCCACTAAAGCTAAACAAAACATGGAAGTGCCAATGACGTCTTGTTTGACCCCCAGTGACTTAGCCCAAGTGACCGCTTGGAAATGTTTGCAGACGAGGAGACACATGAACCCCAAACGCCTACATTCGAGGCCAGCATTCCAGCCAGATCTCCAACCTGGATCACATCACCCACCACACCCTAGCAGGAGCAACCCAAGCACGGCCACAGGTTTCTGCACTCTTTGGATGCAACCTAGTGAGCACAAAATGCAGTTCAGCACCATCCATCCTTTCCACCCAGGAGACCCCTGTGCATAGCAGCATGCATTCTGCATGCTACTGCCTGCAGGGATCTCTGGATGAAGGTCTTCCTGTGACTGGGCTGACATTCCCAATTACTGTGCAAGTGTTATTTCACCATGCGTGAGCAGTGCTCTGTCAAAACCAGCGAATGGAACAGGCAATATCCTTGGGAGACAGAATTCAACCCACAGCTCCAAGATGTCAGTCATGAACAATGTCTTTTTTTACTGTGCTTGTCAAGGCAAGGAATTACACTACACGGGGAACAAAGCAGGATCCCCTGCTGAGAACCAAACAGGCAAAAATCCAATTGTACATAGAAAGGCAGCACATTCCACATGTTAAACAAACGCAGCAGCATGAAGGCAAGCAATAGCACATTACCTGATTCTCAGAATGGGAGATGCCATCCATGATTTGAGCTGTGAATTGGAGCATCTATGTCTCCCCTACAGTGCGTTAGCTGAGAATGTTGCCTGACATGGCTAACTAAGCATACGTTTTGACACTTGAAGAATTATCTCCATGTTGTTGAACCACGAAAGCCACACCCTGTTACGGAGAGCCAGTTGATTGGCTGACTTGTGCAAAGACCGGCTTCCGGGAATGGATGATTATGACTTGGCATGCGCAAAGCAATTCCAGGATGCAAATGCACATGTGATTTGCGGCTCCTATTCCATGAACTTGCACATTGCAACTGAGGGCGCAATCCTAACCTGGAGTTAGGCCGGCACAGTTAGGCCAGCAAAGTTTGGCCCACACAAGGGTCACCGTAAAGTGTGTTTGGACCACTCTTGTAGTCAGGGAGAATGGCGCACATCTGACTTCAAGAGTAGTCCAAACATACTTTACGGTGTCCCTTGTGCCAGCCAAACTTTGCTCGCCGAACTCCAGGCTAGGATTGTGCCCTGAAACTCCTCTTAGTATCAAGGCCACTGAGGACATGTTGGGACTCCACCACCTCCAGCCAAATAACAGCTGGGAAATCCCAAATGTGTCCTCCCTAACTTCACTGCGGATAATGGGTATAAGACCTTCATCCATCCAGTTTGATTTATGATAGCTGAGAATCCAAACACCTGGGATGGGATGTCACCTGTTTCTGCAACTGCAGAGAAGAAAAGACAGCAGCCACTCTTACATTACTAGACCAGTTGGAAATGCCCGGTCCATCTGCCCCTGCGACTGTGGTCTGCTGCTCGGGTTCCCCAGGCCATTTACATAGGACCTGCAGAAGCTTTAAAAGCCACAGCACTTGGTTTCTTTTCTGCCTTTGATTGTATATGAATCAAGTGAGTTTAGCCTGAAAGGCAGAATAGAAATACAGGCAGTCACTGACTTACATCCTGGTTCCATTCAGACATTGGTCCAAATGCTGGAACTGACGTAAGGCAGAGCAGTGCTCTTGTGACAGTGAAAAAGCAAAAAGGCCAGTGTGTGTGGAGGAACCAGTCCCCAAGGAACTGAGTGCAGAAGCAAGTGTAGGTCAGCCTTAGAAATGGGACCAGTACTTAGGTGTTGTTTTTTTAATCAACACTATTACCTATTTGAGACTGTGCAACCATGGTAGATTTGCGGTCACAGAGGGGAGAAAATGGTAACCCCAGTTCGGCCTCTTTGTCTCCCTAGGAAAAAAAATAATAACTATATGAACATTAGAACAAGACTGAGAATTCACAGGCTGTATCTGAATATATTCCCAACAATTCAAGCAGGGGTGTAGCTAAGGCACTTGAATCTTGGGGCAAGTGTCACCCTCTCCTCTAAGACATCCCCTCTCCTCTCTTTTCCCCATTTGCTGTTCACTCCCCATCCTGCCTCCACCTCCATAGCCTGGAGAGACATGTGCACAGCCAGTGATGCCATGCAGGGGGAACGCGCCAGAATGGCCGTTCCTGAACCTGATCTGGCCTAGCTCCGCCCACTTGCCACCATTCGTCGCCGGCTCCATGATGGACGCAGTGCTGCGAGGGGCTCTTGGCCTCGGAGGGAAGGCCTGCTCACCGGGGGGGACGGGTGGGGGCGCGTCGGGTGCCTGAGCGAGTGGTGGTGGGGCGCGTCCACCGAGGGCAGCCCGCGCGGCGGGCGGGAAGGCGGCGGAACCGAAGGGACGGGCTGCCAATCAAAGATGAGTCCCAGTCAGCGTTCCGGTTCTTCGGTCAGTGTTCCGGTTCTTCGATCATTTAGATACCACCCAAGAAGGTTTAATAACAAGGAGGCGGCATGACATCATTTTCTTGAAGCCACATCGGGGCACCTGCGGCCATACTTGCTCACTCAGTCAGATCATTGCCACCAAGGAAGATTGCTGCAAATTCACGAATGAAAATCTCCCTGCACGTGTGTAAAAGTTAATATCAACCTCTTTAATCATGCCTGCGTGTTCTGCATACGGGTGTGCGAATCACTGTCAGAAAAATGACAGATTAGGTTCTTATCAAGTTATTACATTAAAGAACTCTTTCTTCATCTATTTTTTAAGTTGTCAGAGACTGGCATTTTTAAATATTTAATTTCCATAGAAAGATTCATGTATTCACATTACATTGGTTCAATAAAACTACAATTCACTGAAATAGTGAGTGCATTATTTTTGAAGCTGTGTAATTTCTTGTTGTTCCTAGCAATCTTATTCACCATTTTCTGACACCCACTGTTAATGGTCTAGAAGGTAAATATATATATATATATTTCTCCCCTCCTTTTCCCCCCTTCCCGTTTACACTTCCCCCCCCTTCCATTTTCTACTGTAATATTTTTGAAATTCTGAACATTAACATAATTTGTTTTAGGGGGGAGTGTAGAAGTTTAAAAAAATACTCTTAATAGTCTAGAAGTAAAAAAGAATTACTCATATTGACAACTACTTATGTTATGAAGAGATTTTAATGTAATTTTCCTGTATATTTATCTAATTTTTGTCCACCCTCCCCTTTTTTTTTCTTTCCTTCCCGTTCACACTTCATTTTTCCGCCTTTCATTTTCTACTGTAATATTTATGAAATTCTGAACATTTACAGATTTTTTTTTTTATGGGGCAGGACCGTTTTATTTTTGCTTGTGTAGATTTCAATAAAGTCTGTCAAAATAGTGCAATCTGAGTTTAAATAGACAGCAAGTAGCATTTCGTCAGGTATGTTCAGTAATATAATTATGAGGAATTTAACCTTGTAATTGCATATAAATCATAATAAGGTTACCAATAATGTGTTTACATGATCACATGTTTTTATTTTCGTAAATTTTTATTTAAGGAATAAACTATTAAATCCTAAACAGTACGAGCTAAGCAATCTGAAATGCTTGGAATGAGGATTGTTTTGAGTTACCTAACATGGCGGCTAAGCCCGCCCACTGGCTTCACCTCACGAGCATTAGCGCTTAAGGGATGCCGCCTCCTTGTTATTAAACCTCCTTGATAACCACCACTGCACACAGCTCACAGGGCCAGTTGCAGCTCATCAACTTCAGCAACAAGTGCTGTGACAAGGCGCAGCCAATGGCCCTCCACTTCCAGCAACCACTGCCAGAGCTGAGCCACCCACCTGCCCAGCCACCCATCTCCTGGTGAAGCTTTGCTTGCCTTGTCCTGAGAAGCCATTGGCTGGCAAGATGAGGAAGGA
Organism: Lerista edwardsae; assembly: GCA_029204185.1. Lineage (NCBI taxonomy): Eukaryota > Metazoa > Chordata > Lepidosauria > Squamata > Scincidae > Lerista > Lerista edwardsae. The sequence goes on from JAJKFI010000015.1 coordinate 2,433,021, forward strand.
TGGAGGCGGTGCTGAACCCGCCCAGGCTTCCCAGGCCTCTCCCAGCATCTCTATGCTAGGTATAAGCGTTCACTTTCAAAACAGACTGCTGTGTGTGCATAGCCTCTCTCCAGACTGTGGCAACACTGCAGGGGGGGGGAACTCCCCCAATTTTCAAAGTACAGGCATGCCCCGGTATCCATTGGCGTTCCGTTCTAGACTCCACCGTGGAAACCATGGATACTTGGGACACCTTTAAAGATAGGGGAACATCAGTGGTTTTGCTGCAAAAATGAGATTTGTTAAAGGTTCCCCTATATTTTTAATAGGCATCCCAGTATCCATGGTATCAGTGGATAACTCAAACCATAAATACTGAGAGCGCAATCCTAACCTGGGGATAGGCCAGCACAGTTTAGCTGGCACAAGGGCCACGGTAAAGCACGTTCGGAGCACTCTCAAAATCAGGAAGGACGGCGCACGTCGGTGTGCTGGCTTCCTTGACTCTGAGGGTGCAATACTATAGTGCGCCGGAATGGTGAGGCTGGCCGGCCTGCGCCATAACCTAACATAGTACAGGACAGGCTGGAGCCTTCCCATGGCAAAGGCAGGTTCGTGCCCTTACTGTAGCGGAGGCTCCAGCCTTTCCTGTGTGCTCCTCGGATCTGCACCTGCTAAACAGCAGGCGCAGATCCAAGGAGACCACACGGCACAAATTGGGGCTGTGCAGCCTCCCAAACGGGTCTAGGTTTCGGCCTTGTGGCCAAATCCTGGGCCCACCTCCCTCCCAGGCCAGGCCGCCTGCACCACCCACCCAGAAACGCCCTATCCCCACCCCATTTCAAGATGACCCCTCCCCAGTGATGTCATATAGCCAGGATGCTCCGGAACGCTGTTCCGGTTGTTCCATGTAGGGCTGGCTCCACCCACTGCAGTTGTCGCTGCCGCACACCCCTGCAATACGTGAATGGGGCTGGCCGCGCCTGCGCCCTGCGTGCCCGCAGCTGGAGGTTTCAGCCAGGCAGGCAGGCAGGCAGCGGACTGCGGGGGAAGCGAGGACGCGCGGAGGAACTGCCAATCAACCGTGCATCCCGGTAGCTACTTCCTGCGTTCCGGTTGTTAGTGCAGGTAGATTCCACCACTGCCCCTCCCTTGTGCCGGCCAGCTTTGGACAACACAAGGGAGGTGCAGCGTGGACGCAACAGGACCGGCAGTGCCTGCAGCGCCAGTCCCGTTGCCTTAGCGCCGACACGAGGGTGCCGCTCGGTGCCTCCACGTTGGAGCTAATGACGTAGCATCTACGCAACAACGTAGCATCGATGCTATGTCTGGGGCAGGACTGTGCTGTGAGAGTGGTCCAAACATACTTTAGTTTGTACGTTTTAGCTTGTGCCAACCAAACTTTGCTGGCCTAACTGTGCCGGCCTGACTTTAGGTTAGGATTGCGCCCTGAATCAGTGGATACTGGGGCATGCCTGTAAAATGTCCATATAGCCACTTAGTGAAATGCAACAAAGGTGATTCATCTGTGGATGCCACAAATTTGTAAGGCTCTCAGCGGCCTGAGAGATACTACCAATGTATTCTGAGAAAAAGAAATGGAACCTGTCGAAAAAATTCCTCCATCAGTGCCATTGTCCACCGGTAGTGCAGTTCCCAGGTCTTTGCAGGATGACTAATGTCGGCCGCATGTAGAATCAGGGACATTGCTCTGGATTTGTCTATCCTGTTAATTGAAAGACATTTGTTGTCATAGAGCCCTTTTTCTAGAAGAGGGACTTCATTTTAACTCAACAATTGCTGGCTACCCAGCCGAGGGCAAGAAGGGGAGGAAACCGCTTACCCCTCAGTCTGCTGGATCGTGTGCCTCATTGATTTGATTTGCTGGAAATGACCCGACATATCAGTCGCCAAGACCATCTCGATTACGAGGCTGCGCAGCTCCCTGCAGGCAATCAGCGGGACTAATTTGCAAACGTCTTTACTCCGTAATGAGACGTTTGATTACAAAGTGACGGTTAATTGATCTCTCGGCACAAAAGCGAACATTTTTAAAAATTAAAAAGCATTTAAAATTGTTATTAATGGCAAGCCTCCATCCCTCATGTGGATTGATGGCAGATATGCATTTTAAAAAGCCAACCCCACGATGACTATTTCGGTCCTGCTGTTTTCTTCTTTCCCGTTTCTGAATCACAAACTGTAATTACACATACTTCAGCCACTGAGGGCGGGATGCTTTGCTTTCTGCCTCCACCATGGAAGTCAACAGCACTAACTGGTGTGTGTGTGTGTGTGTGTGTGTGTGTGTGTGTGTGTGTGTGTGTG
>JAJKFI010000015.1:2435337-2463301 GCA_029204185.1 Lerista edwardsae
GTGTGTGTGTGTGTGTGTGTGTGTGTGTGTGTGTGTGTGTGTGTGTGAGGGTATAGTTCTGCCCCTGGCATCAGATCACTGGCATTGAACTTGGCAATAGCAGAAGCCCAACAGATCAAAGCCTCCACTGAGAGAACAGTAAATTCCTGCTGATTGGCACCCCCAAAGGAAGTGTCTTTAAAGAGCGGAATGGGCCTTCATAAGGAGATGTGGGCATCACAGAAAAGCCACTACACTGGTGGTAGAAGCATCACCAAATGCTAATGTGAGAGAAAGGTGGTTCCTCCCCCCCCCCTGCAAAAAAAGCATCTCCACTGGCAAGACTGGAAGTCCAAACCTGGGTTATGCTACAGCTTCCCGGAACTTCTTAAGGCCAGCAGAAGTGTGGTATGAGCACATCACAGAATGGTTCGAAACAGCCCACTGTGTTCCATACAGTGTCATGATACCAAATTATAATCATTGCAACATTTTGCTTTCCTTAAAGTGCAATCCTAACCTGGAGTTAGGCAGGCACAGTTAGGCCAGCAAAGTTTGGCCGGCACAAGGGCCACCGTAAAATCTGTTTGGACCACTCTCAGAGTCAGAGAGGCCAGCACCCAGACGGGCACCATCCTCCCTAATGCCGAGAGTGGCCCAAACATACTTGACAGTATCCTTTGTGCTGGCCAAACTTTGTTGGTCTAACTGTGCCAGCTTAACTCCAGATTAGTTAACTGCGCTCTTACGCATATTGTGCCAAGGAACTTCAAGTGTGTATCTATTTTCCTGCTCATTGTGTTCTTCTCTGGTCTAGGGTGTAAGTAGGCACTGCAATAGAACCCTCCTCCCCCTGCTATGATTTCTTGACTTTCAGTATCCTTTCAGCTGGAATATAATCTTTTGGCTTTTACTAATTTTAACATCCTTCTCCTGGAATACAGATGCCACAGAGCCTGTTGCTACTAATGAAAAGTGTCCTTGATAAATGATTGATATCCTAAAGAGCCTTTAAAAGGATCCCTCTGGCAACAGCTAATGTTTAAGGTCGTATATGAAATTTGGACGGGAAAATGATGAGTTGATCTTCGTTGTAGCAGTTCAAGGGAATGCACCTCTGGTGGGTTTGCCATGGATTTGCAATGGTTTCATGAAATTGATAATTTTGTTTCCATTTTAAATGGCAATGCGCAGCCACAGTCACAGATGGTAGGGAAAACTCTTGCCTTGCCTGACCTCTGCAGGCTAGCAATTCAAGTTCCACATTAGTATGAAGCAATGTCCTTCAACACAAGCACAACCATTTTGACAGCCGCACGCAATTCCAGGACTGTGGTTTGGTTCTGCATCGAGAGATCTCAGCTAAAGTGGTTTTCCATAATGCAGCAGTTCTCAAACTCTCCGGGAGTTCGGGAACCGCTGTAAGTGCTTGCAGGAATGGGGAAATGGCAGTGATGCTATCACTTCCGGGCACAGAATGGGGTTTGGGGGTCTTACCACTGCCTGCCTCAGCATCCGGGAGGGTTGGGGAGCTCTGCGGACTCCTCTGCAGGGCTCCCCCTGCATTAGAAATGCTTGACAAAAACAATTGCAACCCACTTCCAGGTTGAGATTGCGAAATTGTTTTAACTATTTCTGGCACAGGGAGCCCTGCTGAGGGATCCACAGGGCTCCCCAACCCTCTCAGACGATGGGGCAGGCATTGCGAAGTCCCCCCAGACCCATTATGACTTCAGAAGTGACGTGATCATAGCAATTGCGTCGCTGCCACTCCCCGGTACCCGACCTTTAAGGGGAAAGTAGCAGCGCTCCTCTGGATGGGGCGTCACGATGCCCCAGTTTGAAAACTCCTGCTATAATGGTAAATTTCATTCTTTCTTTCTTTATTTGTGTCAGAAGCACCTACATTAATATAATTTTATACATACATCAAAATATGTTTTTAGAATAAAATACAAAATTAAAACTAGATATCGTTTGCCCAATACTGGGCCACTTCAACAGCGTTCTCCCTTGCCAACATAAGATCTTCCATTGCGCATGTAGAGGGGCACCGTGTGCACTGTAGCGTATGTGAGATGGTTTGTTCTTCTCCACATTCACACAGCATGTCTTTTATGGGGAAGCCCCATTTCCTTAGATTGTCCTTAGATCTTCCTACCCCAGCTCGCAGTCGATTTAAGGATTTCCATACAGGCCACAGTTGTTCTTGGCCTTTTCCCACTGAGAGGTAAATTTCATGAATGCTTTATAAAAAATGAATTATGCTTCATATATACAACTTAGGCCAGCACAATGTGCTTGTTCCTACAGAACCGCTCCTACAGAACTGACAGTGCAATCCTAACCTGGAGTTAGGCCAGCAGTTAGGCCAGGCAAGTTTGGCTGGCAAAAGGGACACCTTGAAGTATGCTTGGACCACTCTCCGAATCAGAGAGGCCAGTACACAGACATGCACCATCCTCCCTGACTCCTAGAGTGGTCCAAACATGCTTTATGGTGGCCCTTGTGCCGGCCAAACTATGCCGGCCTATTCTCAAACAGTGAATTGATGAGAATTGAGAATTGAATTCTCAAACAATGCTTCTGCTGAAGGACAACACTGGCATGGAAAAGACTGCGAATATAGGCAACCCACACTGGAGGGCATTTTCACATGTTACCTGCCTGACATGGTAGCCAGCAAAAGGGAAACAGGGTTGCAGCCTGCTGAGATGATGACACAATGATTTCACTGTAATTTTTAATCTCACCTCCATTCATCTTTGGTTAAGTTCACCAGAATGTTCATTTCGTCTTCTTGCATGATCCTATAAGCAGCACTCACATGATGGTTTTCAAGAACCGAGCGATCGTTGTACAAAATGGCAACATCTGACCTAGAAGCGGAGAGCAGAATTATACTAGAGTGAGCAGCACGATAATGATGGGTTCATCTGTCCGTCATGTTACTAAGGGGATTTATGCTTGGCTGAGACCGCATGCAAGAGAAAAAAAGTTTTGCAGTTTGTCATTTGAAAGCATCAGCAGCCAGAAACACGACTGCAGAACTTGTAGGGATGGTGGCTGACTACGGTGGCTCCGACCTCACCATAATGCCTGCCTCAGCAGATACAGAGAGGTACCTCTGGCCTTTGACAAACTCGGCCATCTCTCTTTCACATCTGATGCACAATCAAACTGACAACGTGCTTAGTCCATCTTTTCCTCCTGGGGTGCGAGTGTGGGAGTCTAGGGGCCCAATCCTATCCAGCTTTCCAGTGCCGATGCAGCTGCCACGCAGCCCTAACATAAGGGAACGTTTGTTCCCTTACCTAGAGGAGGCCTCCATGACTCCTCCACTGCACACTGCAGGATGCAGCACTCACCATGTTGGAAACGACTTGGGCCCTAGGGCTCCTTGGTCTGTCTTTGATGGTTCAAGGACTTCCTTAAGCTACTCAAAACATCTGGACTGCCTGGAGGGGTGCCTGTTCAAGCACCTGCAGTGCTGGTTAAGAGCATTCCTCGAATGGGAGAGACAAGCTCGCCCACTCCAAAAAAGGGAAGTGCTTTAACAGCTTGCCTGTAGCCCTTGCTCACGCCACAGAGAACCATGTCTCTGCCACAATCTCACGCCATGGCTAGAGGTTTGGTGCTTTCCTACCTCTTCCAGTTGTTGCTTCCAATCTCTCCCCAATTCCATTGCCTTCCTGTATTGGACAAATTCCAGTTCATCAGCTCGTTTTTCCTCTGGATAACCCTCCCGATTCCTAATCCCTGCTCTCCCTTTCTTTCCTCCTCCATATGTGACATTATGCACCCCAGAATCATACCTACATGGGGATCACAGCGCAACATTTTGCAAGCAGCTGCTCCCCCTCCTCTTTGTCACCATTCATAGCCAACGTAGCCTTTGTTTTGTTCTAGCCACTGGGAATGGCTCCAAAGAAGAGGAGAAGCAGCTGATGCAAGGATTTCCACTTTCTGTTTTCTGACAAACCAGTGACATTTTGGCAGTGGTGTCATTCAAATGATTTAGGAACAGGAACTCACTTTTGATTGGCACTTGTCGGGAACCCGGAACCAGCCACGGAGCCCATTAGGATCCGGAACGCCCGTTCTGGTCCGTTCCCCCTGAATGACATCACTGCATTTTGGACTTAATTGTGTGAATGCCTATTGTGTACAATGCATGTCATTTGCTTGTAGGTTCCCCTTTCCAGCTACTGCATTCATCTTCCCACAATATAACATCTCTTGTTGAATCTACATCCTGGCCTCCCTCTCCATTTCATCCCATTCCACTGAACTATGTGCCATGAGCCAGTGCACCTAGGGTGCAATCCTAACTCGGGCAGGCACAGGCAGGCTGGCTGACCTGCGCTGCATTCTACCCTAGTTAGGAAGCGGTGGCAGCTTAGTGCAGGTAAGCCACATGCAGCCCAATAGGGCTGCTTGGATCTGCACCTGCAAAATTACAGATGCAAGTCTGAGCCTTCCACAGTGGCCTGAATTGAGGCCATGTAGGATGGGAATGTGGCTTTGGATGAGGCCTGACTTCTTTACCCGCTTTCCCAGGCCACCCCACCCACTGGAATGCCTTCCCCACAGCCTGTTCCACTCTCCCTTCCACCTTCTCACTGCCCAGAAATGGCTCCACATTGGCACTAGACTGATTTACATTGGCATTGTATTGGAAAAGGCAGGGGATACCCCAAGGAGATAGGGTATGGTAACAGCAGTGGCCCCTTGTTCCAGATCACCCAGGAAGTATGGGGTTAATCCCAGAGCTTCTACAAGCCTCAGGAGCACAGCTGCAGCCTAGGTAGGCTGATGAGGGCCCTGGCTAGGAAGGGTGATTAGCACAGGTGCAGATGGGTGTGGCTGATAGTAGAGCCTGCCCAGCAACAGACACCGATTGGCCTGTCTCAGTATAAAGTTGGAGGCGGGAGCTGCAGTAAGGGAGCACCGGGTAGGTGTAGCACCGGGTAGGTGCTGGATGGACGGATTGGGACTGTTCAATGGATGGATTGTTAAAGGACTGGATAAAGGAAGGTAAGAAGGCTGTGGGAAGTTGTTGTATGGCTACATTGTTTGGTGGTGGTGTTTTGTGGTGTCAAGTTAGGGTAACTTGAGCTAAGCCGGTGATGAGGGCAGCCTGGAGGAGGCTGGCCAGCCAGTGATTCCAAGCAAAGCTGCTGGAAGAGAGGAGAACCAGCGAGTGAAGGAACCCCCTCCTTGCCTATCTCTGAGGCTGCTCTGGAGGGGAAACTAGTTAGCCTAGTGTGGGCATCAGGGCCCTTGGGGTGGCCCAGCAGGGAGAATTTGGCAGAACAGGCATTGCGGAGGCGCTTCTGGGCTGATGCAGCTGCCTGCGTCAGCCCTGCACCAGAAGTGCTGGTGTGAAAGTGCTTTTTGGCACTTTCTCGACACCGCAGGGCCAACGCAAGCAGCTTGCATTGGCCGTAGGGCACACCTGTATTGTGCCCTTAGTCCCTGCACATGCAATAGATTTCCCCCATATCTGAATGGGACACATGCCTTTGAGCATGCCTAGTAACACCAGAGCCTCTGATTTTGATGTAAGCTTATGCCTGGCCTTCAGGGATGTCACATTATCACAAGCAGATGCATCAGCAGAAAACAGACACCTTTTAAGGGTGAGATTCCACAATGAAAGAAGGGCAGGAAATTCCTCTGAAACTGGAACCTGCTCAATTTTATTTGTGCTGTTAAGTTCTGAATGGGAAAAGCGGAGTTTTTCTTACACTTTTATGGCACTAAAAGCCACACTATTTAAGATCAAAACAGAAATGTTCTTTTTAAATAAGGAATTACTGGATTGAGTAGTAAACTATATTTCTGGCTGGGAAAGGACTGAACGTTGTCACTATAAAAGCAAATGAATAAATGCAGACTGGATAAATCCATCAACAAACACATTCCGAGAAATATTGTTTGGTAACAGCATGGCCCTGAAGAGAACAGAGGGCAGCAACGTGATGGGAGGACAACTGAATCCTCTTTCCTACTTTGTTGGTCAAAGTACAGACAGAGGTTTTTAAAAGTCAGTTCTTTCCTTCCATGTGGAAAATCAGGGACCACATCCCAGGACAAGATGTTGGGGTGGTCTTGACTTTCCCTTCATCCAATGGGGGCAGATTCATGTCTGTGAGCTGAGGGCAGGAAACTGAGCTGAGGCACAGATGCCTGAGATGGTTGTTATCGTTTATTCAATCACCAAAGTGTTCCCCACCAGGAGACAACAAAAGCCCTGATTCCGGCCAGTGAGGGGGAATCAAAGTGCCCTGTTAGCTAGGAGGTTCTGGCAGTCCAAAGAATTTGCAACCCTCAAGGAGTCTTCATGTGATCACATGAAGGGAGACCTTCTTGCCCCTGTTCCAGGTGTAAGATGCTGCCTGGTCAACCCCAATCCCCTTTGCAGCCCATCCAGGGCATCAAAATTCTCCTCTGGAGTTGTCATTGTCTCTCTCTCCTCTTTCTTCCAGACTGTAAAGAACTTGTAAGATCATGTTGTTGGAGGTTCTATCTTAAAGCACTCAGGAATCCATCTCAGACGCATCTTGGTCTAAGGCCTGTGGTTGGTCAAAGCCTTTGGAAAGATACCTGGTGTCATTTCCTAGGTACACACTGCATCAACCATCTAGATTTTTCAGGGGTCCTGAGTCTCTGATTGTTTAGAACAGTGGTATTCAAACTTTTTAGACCGAGACCCACTTTATAGAATGGCACTCATGTCAGGACCCACTGGAAGTGATGTCATTAACCTGGAAATGTTGTTGTGGCAGGAAGTGACATCATCAAGCAGGAAGTACTGTCATCTATATATAAAAACGGACGTGTGTATGTATGTTCCTTATACACGTCTCCGTCCCTTGACCCACGGCCACGAAACTTGGCACACATGTTCCTTGCAGCCTGGAAGGAATCACTGCGGGGGTCAGACCCCCCTACACCCCCCGGTGTTCGGGGAGGGGGCCCAGATCTTCGGGAACCAAGGGGATTGCATGGGGCTACAGGTCTGCTGCCACCCTGTGGTCACAGGCGATTCTGCAGGTTCTGTGGGAGGGCTGAGCAGCTCAGCTACCAGACAGAGGGAGAACAGAAAACGAAACTAAATGTTTTGCCTGCGTTGCCTGACTGGCCCAGGGTGGAAAGAGCAGGATCCAGGGAGTTCCAGCACCCAGTCGGATCTGAGAGGGGCCTATGTCCAGGGAGCTCACTGGCCACCTCTGCCTGTTTCTCATACGTCAGGGCTGTCCTGCTACAGGGCCTGCACACAGTAAGTGGGACCTTCAGATTGCTCTTAGGTTAGGGTGTCCCTGTTTCCTCATTCATTTCACAGTGATAGTGTGCGTTTTGGGTTCCACGTCAGCAATACTGTGTTATTTCAGGGACGAGTTCTATATGTCTATCTATGGATCGCACTATGTCATACTGTTGAGGGAGGTTTGTATATTTGTGTGTATGTTCCACCATTACTCTGGAACGCCTGGAACGATGTTCACCACACGTGGTGCACTTCTTCCTTACGATCTGGACAGATATACTGTGGGGGTAGGGCCCCCCATACGCCCCCAGAGGTGGGGGTGCACTGCAGAACAAACGCATTCCTCCTCCTAATAGAGCCTGGGGATAATTTCTGCCCCCGGGCAACGCCGGGTCACAAAAAGCTAGTTATAACATAATAAAATGATACTCCTGAAATGTAAATTGGCATTCTTGGACTGCAGCAGTTGTACAACCATGAAACATCCCTGACAGAAAGCAAGATAAGGACAAAATGATGTAAAAGCACTGAACTAAAAACAAAAATTTTTTTAAAAAAAAACCTCACTTGAAAATTCAAACTGTTAACACTCACAAAAGGAATATAACAAGAGTAAGGTCTACAATTTCTAAGATGGCTGCTCCCAGCTTTCCACGACCCACCTGACATCAGGTTGCGACTCACCAAGTGGGTCCTGACCCACAGTTTGAATAACACTGGTTTAGAACTTTCCTGACCATCTTAGCTATATCTAGCATCTTAGATACAAAAACCTGTGTGTGTCTGTCTGTGTGTGTGTGTGTGTGTGTGTGTGTGTGTGAGATTAGTTGCCTCCCACAAAATTGATCAGATTACGGGCATGGCAGTATGCCCTGGGATTTTGTGGTAAAGCAACATTCAGAAGCTTGGTTCCCTCCAAATCCACAGAGCTTCCTTTCCCTGATTCTTTAGGCATGCATAATTATGCACTAGATTGTGGCCAATTTCCAGCTTGGGCAGCAAGTTTACCTGGTCTGAATGTGGAAGTTGTTGGTTGTCCCAGTATGCTCATAGTCGTGGACTGCAGCTGCAAAGAGCATTGCCAATATTTCCAGTTCAGTGAGCCAGTGCTAGTCAACAGAAACAAAATTCAATTTTATGCCATGCAAAAAATTAATCGCTATCTAAGCTTTATGCCAATAAAAGATCTAACTTGTCTTCTATCATCCTGGCATTTTAAAAAATATAGATCGCCTGATCTTTAGTCCTTTAGCCTGATCTTGCAACAGGAAACAACAAGACTAGAATGGCCACAGGAAGCGATGGGAGGAGCCGTACCACTCCCTCGTACAGCACATGGGATCCCCAACCAGATGACAGGAAAGCAGATGCTGCCAGTCAGAGCAGGCAATACTGGGCTAGGTGCATCAATGCTCTGACACAGTAATAAAGTAGCTTTATCTGTCCGTATGACCCTAATATAATGCTCACTTAACCACTGTTGTCTTCAGCCTAACGCTGTGGTCAGTGTGCTGTTTCAAGAACCACTACAAGTCGAGTATCCCTTATCCGGACTGCTTGGGATGGGAAGGTGTCTGGATTTCAGTTTTGTCTGGATTTCTGAATAACTACATAAATATAATGGGAAATGCTTCCTCTTGCTCTGTTCACTGTTCCCCATTTTGGTGTCTGCGGCCTCTGACATTTGTCAACAATGGCACATAGCACGGAGCAGAGACTAGAACTTACAACCTGTATGTAGGAATGAGCACAAGTCCTTCTAGTGTTCACACTACAGAAAGTCTTTTGAAAAAAATCTTGGGACAAAAATGTCTGGATTTTGGATGTCCTGATAAGAAGTTATCTACCTGTGTGTGCTTTCCTAATAGCTCTAGCAGGTCAGAATCTGAAACATTATCAAATATTCAATTTACTTCCTACACAAGCTAGACCTGGTCTGAGTTCAGTGAAGATTCTGGTAGGCCTCACTGCAGAGGCCTCTTGCTACCAAATTCATTCACATAAAATTATACTTTTGCTTTGCATATTTCCCTGGCTTTCCTTCCTAGCAAGGTAGATCAAGGACAGAGTATAGGCTCAGCCTTTCATTTTACTCACTTGCTGCCACTAGGATACTCAGTGGGCAGCAAGTGTGTAAGGTGAGTGAAACTAAAAGACCTTTAGGAAAGGAGATACTTCACAGATAGGATAGGAGGAAGTCCAATAACACATTTATTTTAGTGACTATAGAAGCATGGGTGAATGATGACTCAAATGCTAATAGTCTGGGAGCAGACATAAAAGTACTGTTTGAATCACGGCCTCCAGATTTGACAAAACAAAAACGTATTTGCAATACTTATCAGTTGGTTTTTAGCAATATGTTTTGTGTATGTAGTAACGGTCAAACGAGATGTGCTGATAAATGCTGCTGTTGACTGTCAACAGCACATGAGAGAGTGAGCAATTCAGGTTTGGTATAACAAAACATCCATTTTGGGTATGTTGTAAAGACCGAACTAGATGTACCAACAAATACTTCTTGTTTTCTGTTGTTAATGCTTGGGGGTGGGGAAGAGAAAGTAAAGGGGATGGCTAAATGATAAAAATCTGTCTACCCCACCATGTCTTACCATGATCCCAGTAAGAAGCATGATGCAATGCACAGTGTGGGTAACGTCAGCTGCATGGATTAAGTTGTGGTAAGGGTTTTTGTATTTGCTGTAGCCGGTTTCTAAAGCTTCCCCAAACAAAATAAGACTGGGTACGGGGATCTGCAAAGAAAAAAGAATGGAATTAAAACAAACACAACCGTCTGTAAGCGTGCAAGAAAACATTAGCGGCTAATTCTTCTGTTCCAGTCTCCAGATGACACCAGAAAACTAGAATAAGAAAAAGCAGGACTGTCATTCAGGGTGCAGTCCTCACCTGGAGTTAGGACGGCACAGTTAGGCCAGCAAAGTTTGGCTGGCACAAGGGCCACCGTAAAGCGCGTTGGGACCACTCTCGGAGTCAGGGAGCATGGCAGATGTCTGTGTGCTGGTCTCTGACTCCGAGAGTGGTCCAAACATACTTTATGGTGTCCCTTGTGCCAATCAAACTTCGCTGACATAACTAGGCCAACCTAACTCCAGGTTAGGATTGCGCCCTTAAAAAAATAAACCTCCTGCACATGTAGAGATAGATAAATCAATCAACAGTATTTATATGCCGCTTTTCAATACGAAGTTCATAAAGCGGTTTACAGGGAAATAATAATAATAAAGTTAAATGTCTCCCTGTCCCAAAAGGGCTCACAATCTAAACAAATACAGAATACCACCAGCAACAGCCACTAGAAAAGACACTGTGCAGGGGTGAATAGGGATAATTACTCTCCCCCTGCTAAAAATAAGAGAACAGCACTTGAAAAAGTGCCTCTTGCCCAGTTAGCAGGGGTAAGATGATGGAATCATTTCAGTGACTTCCAGTATATTCAGTGCAATGCTTGTACGTTGAATTGCAGTTGTGGGGAGGAAGCCAAGCCACTTCAAAAGACAACTATTTTTTCTCAGCGGGACTACTTATGTACGTAACGCATATGTGACTCATGTTCAATGCTCTGGATAGAAAGCAACAGATGGGAAACCAGCAAAAGTAGAACCACTACTGTGGACACATGACAGACACATGCTGGCTGCCTAGCCATCTTCTTTCAGAATCACTCTCTCACTATCATAGTGGGTCAGCTGAGACAGAAATGTATGTAATGTTCTCTACATAGCAACAGTGGCGTAGCGAGAGGGGGCAAAATAGTAAGTACTGCAGCTGCCACCATGCGCCACTTGCTGTCGGAGATATTCCAGGCAGGGACAGCAAGGCTCAGGAACTCACCAAACCAAAAGTGCCTCCAACACGTTGCCACTGCTGCACCTGAATGGCTCCAATGGCAGGTGGGAGGGGCCACTTACATGGGGCATTGTGGCACCTGCAGTACTTACTATTTCCCACTTTCTAGCGATGCCACTGCCTAGCAAACAATTTCACAGCAAAAGGAGCAAGATGATTCTTAATTCTCCTGATCATGAAGCTTCTTCAGAGCACACTAGATGTGATGTGGGAGTTTTATGATTGGAATGCCTGAATTTCTTTTAAAGCAGCCAATAGCCTCACCTCCCCCCTTTAGATCGGGGCATGAGATGTGGGTGTGGATGTCAAACATGTTCTCTTTTGGCAACAGCTCCAATCTAACACATCCCACCCCATTTTCAAGCACACGCCTGTCAGACATACTGTAGTAGTTGCCTATAGCAAGTAGGGGTTGGATTTAACAACCTGCAAGATACCTGCTGTCTCTAATGTTCTGTGACTCTACCCAACACTGCAATGAGCTGTGGAGGGGAACTCATGAACACAACCAAATCAGCATGAAAAGGTTAGACCCTTTGCACCATGTCCACAATGCAAATCACACACATGTGACTACTTAAAAATGTAGTCAGTGGAATGTTACATTTGTCCTAAAAAATTGGCACCAACAAAAGTTGCATTCTGCTATCTGTGTACACTAAGCATACTGAGAAATCTTGTATAATTTACAGATGTGCCCCAGTATCCACTGATTCGGTATCGACAGTTTTAATTATCCATGAATACCACGGATATTGCGACGCCTATTAAAAAGATAAGGGAACATTAAACAAATCTCCTTTTTTACCTTGTATTGTTGCAGCAAAGCCAGTGATGTTCCCCTATCTTTAAAAAGGCGTCCCCAGTATTCACAGTTTCCAGTATCCGCGGTGGGTTCTAGAACAGAACCCCAGCGGATACCGGAGTATGCCTGTATTTCTGTTTCATGCTTTTTGCTCTCTTGAATACAGTAGCTTGTTTTTGCTAATTATGGGGCAAGAACACTGTCAGATCCACCCCAACCCCTGAAGATCTTATCCAGCCAACTTCCTGAATTGTGAGGTTTCCAAGGCTTCATCCACGATGTACCTTCCAGAATATCTTCATAACCATGAGAGCTGAAGACTTGCTCTTTCTAAAAGTAGAAGCTGACATTCCCAGGGAGCTTAACTCTTTGCCTATCTCTTCAATGCTCTTGGAGAATCACAGCATGCATACAACACTGGCTATGATGCCACGCACTTGATTTTCTCTGTACAAAGATGAGATACCACTGGGCAGCCCAATCCTGAGCTGCCTGACCACCTGGGTGACCAGCAGTAGCCAAGCGACTACTGCATTCCGCTGCCACCAGGTAGCCATAGGAGGCTTCCCGGAGAAAGTGAATGTTCCTCCCCCTTCCTCCAGGGTAAGGGCACAGCACGGACGATAGATCTGTTTGCTTCTGTGCTGGCAGTTGCCGCTGGTCCCTCTCCAGCTCTGTTCCTCCCCTGCCCAGGAACACCCTCCCGCCCCGCCTGAAAAGCTTGCGACACCGGCAAGTGGTGCACTCACCACTTGCCAGCTTGTGTTGCCACCCTGGGCGACATGTTGCTGCATTGGCCTGGCAGTCACACAGCACCGGTTGTCATGGCTTACCACCGGTGCTGGAGGTGCCTTAGAGCACCTTTTGCGACAGAAGCGCAGGCAATACACTCATACCATTCACACTATGCCCGATAGAATCGGGGCCCTTAGTATATTGATCCCAACACAAATATATGAAGAGGTGCCACAAAGCTGGGAGCAGGAGCCCTGGAAATCAAGCGCTGGCTCCCTGGGCTATGGAAGCTGTTGGTCAGTGGCAGAAATTTATCTATTCATTAGATTTGTTTCAAATTGCTCCAAGGAGCTTAGTACAGCATACACAGATTTCTTCTTCCCCACATCCCTTTCATTCTCTCAACAACTCTACATAACAGAGATTAACTGGAGAAAGAGCGATCGGCCCAGGGTTTGCCATTTAACCTCACTGCTAAGGGGTCTCCCCAGTCCTAGACTGAAACCTGAATTGGATGACGTTGTTGTTGTTGTTCAGTCGCTAAGTCATGTCCGACTCTTCGCGACCCCATGGACCACAGCACGCCAGGCCTCCCTGTCCTCCACTAGCTTCCAGTTGGATGACATACCTGGATCCAAACACACCTGGACATCACACACATTCTAAGGGCACTACTGGCAGTTACAACTGGGACATCTCAATTGCAGCCCATAATCTGCCTGGGCCAGGAAGTCAGGTGAAAATGTGGGCCCGATCCATGACCACAGGGTGAGCTAAATCGCCAAAACTTCACTCAGGGTGCAATCCTAATTTGCATTAGAAGAGGCCGGCCGGCAGGCAGACCTGTGCTGTATCCAGAGCAAGTTGGGATCAGGCAGGAGCGTCCCTGGGGCAAGGGCACATTTATACCCTTACCCTGAGGTAGGCGCCAGCTGCCCCAATAGGTTCCTTGGATCTGCGCCTGCTAGCGCAGAGCCGAGAACGCCGTGCGGCCTGAATCGGGGCTGTGCGGCCTGGGGACAGGAGTTGGGATGCGGCCCACCTTCCCCTGGCCATCACACCTCCCAGTATGCCCACCCCCCACCCAGAAACGCCTTCCCATCCTCCCTTGCAGTGCCTGGAACCACTTCTGCATCAGCCAAACTCAGCTGGCAGTGCCAGCTTCTGCCGGTGCCACGGGGCCGACGCAGAGTTGGCTTGGGAATCCTGGACGGCGTCCTTGCGCCAGTGCTGCATGCACAGGGCTGATGCAAGTGGCTTGCGTCGACCCTCGGCCACACTTTGGATTGCGCCCTCAGTCTAGACAAATGTTCACTGAAGAAAGCCAACACAGCCTCACTCTGTGCCCTCAGACTCCGCATGCCTGATTTCAGCCCCCAGCTTTCTATCCTCAACCTGTCTCCATTCTTCCCAGGATAGTCTCCCTTCCTCAGGCCTGAACATGGAACAGGAGGCCTGTTGTAAGGCAAATTACAACACCTGTTTAATAGGTTCCTAATTCATGATATCCTTAGGGCCCCTTCTACATTTCTTTGCTCATGCATGGAGACCCCACACACGTGTACCAGCTGCTTATTCAATGCCTTCATATCAGCAAATAAACTTGCCCATAATTCATTTGCTACAGCATTTGCCCATGCATTTACAGAGATTATACAGGGGGGAAATTAATAGGATTAATCCATTGCAATATGGGCTTTTGGCATAAAGTTTCTTACCTTGAAACGGCTCAGTAGATCGTATCTGGTAAACAGTTCATACATCATAAATTTCAGGCTGTGTCCTCCACTTGCTTCATTTAGGGAAAACACATCAAACGACCACTTATCAACATCCTACAGGCAACGTGGGGTGAGAGAGGTATAATCAAGAATTTTCTTATCTTTTTTCAATAGGATTCAAATAACTCCGAAAAATGAATAAACTCCATTAACTGAAATCAACAGGTGGTACTTGCGCATTAGTCGTCTAATGGGAATACGATGACTTAGAACAACTATACATTTTTTAGAACTACGGGTGGCCCTCATTATCCACAGGGATTCCATTCCCAGAACCCCCATGGATGCTAAAATTCAAACCTGCAGCTTTGGGGCCATCACACTCTCCAAACCTGACCAGAGCTGTGCCCCAGTGGAGTCTAGTGGGTCCAGGTGGCCCTTTCCCCTGCAAGTTTAGAACCCGCTGATTTTGAATTCCACGAGTCCCGAATTGGTGGATATCACATAAACATAATCCACACAAATTAATTCACCATATCTAATTAGTTTCAAATTAGAGGACTAACTAAGAACTAAATGAACGAATACAGTGCACAGAGGAAAGCCTTCACTCTGTTGGGGAAATGAGGCGCCACTGCGCCTTGCAGAGGCATGTCGTTTCCGACTCTCGGCGGGGAAGAGTGGCAGAAAGCCACATGGCTTTCCGCCGCTCTACACCCCTGAGAGTCAGGGAGGTTCCACTGCAACTTGGATCTGGTAGCCACATGGCTCTCCACATCCACAAAGCCACGGAAATGAGGCACTGCTGCTTCTTGCACCCAGTCAGGAAGCGGCCATGTTTTCAGCCCACATGGCCGCTTCCCAGTTGGGCGCTGTGGCAGCACCAAAGCCAGCTGAAGAAGCGACAGCGTGAGTGCGTTTTTGCCCCGCTCAGCAGCACCAAGGCTTGGCAAAGAAGGGGCCGGGCGGGTGTGTTTTTGCCCAGCACCGTCACTTCCTACTCTTGGTAGTGGGAGGCCCATCCCCCATGGCCCCATCCCCCATTTGTCCCCTTGGCCCTCCTCAGGTACAGCGCTGTGCATCTGCGTATACAGTTAGATTTTTTTTAAAAATGAGTGAAGCTCAAGTGAACTAGTCCTTCATATCAATCAATCAATCAATCAATCAATCAATCAATCAATCAACAGTATTTATATACCGCTTTTCAACATGAAGTTCACAAAGCGGTTTACAGACTAATAATAATAATAATAATAATAATAATAATAAAGTTAAATGGCTCCCTCTCCCAAAAGGGCTCACAAGCTAAAAAGAAAAATGGAGAACACCACCAGCAACAGCCACTAGAAAAGAACTGCCCAGGGGTGAAAAGGGACAATTACTCTCCCCCCGCGAACTATAAGAGGAACACTGCTTGAAAAAGTGCCTCTGGCCCAGTTAGCAGGGCTTGAAGCAAAACAATTTCAAATTCACGCTGAAAGTCATCACTGTGAAAGTAGCCTGTGCCTATGTCAGAGAGAAGGATGGATAATTGTATGTTGTTCAATTCTTGTACAACTCTCACCTTAAACGTTGTTATTACTTCGGCAGGATAGGCCAAACCAACCATGCTGGAGGTTCTTCGATACATCCTAGAAGAAAAGAACGTTTGGAACCAGTTCTTGTACAATTAACTTTTTGTGATCTTTGAAATTAGAGTTAGTACATTTAGAAGCTCTAAAGCTCTGCTTTCTGAAGTGAAAGAAGAGCCATTCTGCAATGTACTCTTATCTGACCATTTGGTCAGGGCTGCTGACATGCCATGTGTACTCAGTCTTTGTCATATCACAAACACCGGTACGTACCTTTCTACAAAAATTCCAGCTTGTACAGCATGTACGATGCTTCGAAATTTCGGTTTCTCCTCCGGTCTCCTTTTTGTCATCCCCATTTTCCTCGTGAAGGTAGAAGCCAACCAATCCCGTACTTCCAGTGGGACCGAATCCGACTGGATATCCGACAGTTCATCCTCTGTATCCAACAGCCTCCTGCAAATATGTATTGTATACACTGGTGAATTGGGAACCACACACTTCGAAGGGGAAATGGGACAATGAGAAACAAATGCTGAGGTTGACTAGAATTGTCAGGAAAAGGTAGCAGCTCAAAAGCTGAGCAGCGCTACTTCACGACATTCCAGGGCTGGTGTCAGGGTCAACATCACCAGGAACCCTGACGATGGTTCCCTACTGTCCTTGAGACCGCCACTGCTTCTATGGTGTGGTGGTGGCAGAGTGACTTCCATGGGGCCCACCAGGTGGGAAGGAGCCCATGGAGGGTAGTTTGCCAAGGACTCCCTGAAACCAGAGCTGGCCCAGATATAGTGGTGAATACCCTGGAATCCACTGATTCGGTATCCACGGTTTCAGTCACCAACTGATACCATGGATAGTGGGATGCCTATTAAAAAGATAGGAGAACATTAAACAAATCTCTTTTTTTAAACCTTGTTGCAGCAAAATCACTGATGTTCCCCTATCTTGAAAAAGGCATCCCCAATATCCACAGTTTCAGGTATTTATGGGGGGGGGGGTCCGGAACAGAACCCCAGTGGATACTGGGGCATGCCTGTGCTGCTCTAGTAGCATAGCCATGACTACAAGTGATGCTAGTCAGCCATACCAGAACGAAAAGGGGGCTGCTCCCTACAGTGATTCAAAAAACAGGAAACGCTAGACCCAAAGGGCAACCCCCTCCCCACAGCCATTTTATTATTCATATGATCATCTTCCATACGAACATTTCAAGTGGTACTGCTCTTCCTTCGGGGAAAACAAATAACTTCCTTCAGTAAGCCAAGGAGTTCTCTCTTCAGCAACAATTTCGTTTGGGCAATGAAATCAACTTATTTTCTCATTTCGCCGTTGACGTCTTCCATATACCTCCCCGAAGGACATAATTTTTACCCTGAGGAAGAGCAATATCACTCAAAATATGTTTATGTCGGACTTTTATATAAACGATAAAAATTAATTTTGCACTCCTGAGACGTTTTCTTCCTTTCAGCCATAACAGTGGCACACGGAGAGAGTGAACAGGCACATAATCGTTTGCATACTAACGCCTGTTCCCATATGAGCTTCCCCCTGTTCAGTAGTTAAGACCATGCTCAGAATTCCTTCATCCACAGAGGAGAAGGGCCTTTCCCACAATGCTGGGAAATGCACCACCCACAATGACGAGCTGGGAGGTCTCAAACCAGGTGTTTTGGGCAGCAGTGCTAAAGTGGCTTATATTCTGAGCCACCAAAATCGCTTACAATGAGAAGCATTGACTGGTCTAAGCCTTGGTGCTCCACAGTGCTCCCCAACAGCAGATGGAAAGGAAACCTGCCAGCCCAGGAAAATCATGTGACTTGGGGAGCCAAACCTATATAAAATAAATGTAGGTCCTGTATAAAAATTGGGGCTGGCTGTCCAGCCTGAGCTTCTTGGCTGAAGACGAAGATGCTCAATAGCCTCTACCTTGGCTTGCTTTGCCTTGCCCACTCCACCCTCTTGTCTGCTCAGAACCCAACCATCAGCCCATCCTTGACCATGCCAGATGCCTCGGACCTCTGACTACTCTTTCAAAACCTGACCGCCAGCCTGCCCTTGGGCTATGGCCCTCTGGTTCCTCATCTGTTTCTGGAGGATTCTGGCTCCTAGCTTGTAGTTCACTCAGACCATGCTGGGTCCTGGCAGGATTGCTGGAGAAACCTTATCAGTATTATTTCCAGCTGAGAAACCAGCAACCCTGCTACATTTATTTACTTTGAAGTTAAGGTCGTCCAATGGGGGTTGAGCAGTGCTGTTCCGTTGCAGCAGGTAGAACAGCGCCACTGAGCAGTTGTTGTTGATTATATTTAATTGTTAATTGCTAATTGTTTTTACAGTAGTGTTAAGTTTTACCATAAACTTGAGCAACAGGGAGATGAAGGGGTTAGCAAAGTGGTTCCCAAAGTCCTACTCAGACATTGGGAACTCGCTAAGTAGTTGCGGTGGCGTGGCCTGGGTTTGCAGGGGTGTCCCACAGTGTCGCAGTGATCACGGTGCCATGGGGCACCCAGGGGCCTTAGCCCTTACTTGGGGGTCACGCTGAGATCCCGGGGGCCTGGGAGGTGCACAGCCTCCTCTGCCGCCACCCCGCCTCCCTCCAATGCAAAAGAAAGCCCCATTTTGTGTGCAATGAGCAAGTGCTGTCGGGACACGCAAAACTGGGCCACTCAAGTTTATGGTAAACTGTATCACTATTTTTCCCTTCAGGGGGAATGGCCCAGTTTCACTTCCCAAGTGTGGGTTGTGACCCACAGATTGGGAAGCACTGGCTCAGCAGATTTTAAATAAATAGAGAAATGATTTTTTAAAATGCTGCCATCATGATCAGACATGAAAGAATCTGGAACATAATTTAAGGGACAATAAATCATTGCTGACTATTTTTTGTGGAAATCTAGTTCTACAATACATCCCAGGAAATGAATAATGAGATTGGTTAAAGGGGTTGGGGGAACGTACCCTCCGCTTGAAGAATTGATTAGATTTTCTTTCTGCAGTATTGTTTGTTCTCAAAGGACTACTTCTGAATTGGAGAAGAGGGAAATTACTAACACAAATCCCATTTCACAAATGGGAAATAATATTTGAAGCATTTTAAAGGAGGACTTCAGTTTTTGATAAAAGGTCTTCTGTGTTTTGATAACAGCATCATCACTTGCAAAATAGGCAAGGAGATAATCTTAGCCCTTGGTCAGAGAGTCACAATTAAGTTAAACCTGCTTTAATGTTATTCCAAATTTTTACTTTTTCTGTTATCTTGCCCAGATTGGAGGCAGCAGGGGGCCTTCTCTACACATGGTGGATGTTAATAGAAATTTCTGCTTGAGAATAAGCAGGGAAATGTGGGAGAAGAGAGGCAGGCTAGGCCCACGCCCCATTATTCTTCAACTTTTTTTCATGGCTCTCCTCTTCTTTTTGTGGCAAGCTCAGTAGAACTTGCCAGAAGTTTCTCATTCTCATGAGACCTGAGGGGTAATTTAAATGAAAGGCTTAAGGGGAACTTATTCCTTTGTGATTAATTTCCTGGAAATTCAATTACTTCAGCACATACTGTGTGATTGTGGGAGTGACACATGAAGGCGACAGCAGAAATATCAAGTAACGACTGTGTTTTATTTCATTTTTTGGCCATGCAGGCCTTAGATTTGGGAGCACAATTAAAGGAACATAAACTGTCCATGACTTATGATGTATCTGGATATTATATAACCCAGTAGCTACCCCAATAACTTGCGTCATTGCACAAAAGCACAAGTCTGGATCCAACTGATTATGTCTGAAAGTCCGTATTAACAATTCAGCCACCTTTTACAGAAGGACCATGGGGAGTGGATATCTAGTTAACCAGACCTATAATTAAGTAAAGCATGATGGTTCTCTTTGTGGAAATGCATTGGGGAAATGAGATTCCCCCAAATATATGAGGTAGTTACCTCACGTTCCCTAAAATACATAAAGTAAAAATATGTCACTGACACTAATGACATACACTCAGTGATGTCATTCAGGGGGAACGGACCAGAACGGGCGTTCCGGATCCTAACGGGCTCCGTGGCTGCTTCCGGGTTTTTGTTTTTTGTTTTTTTCAACATTTGAATTTGAACTCAAAAGTGAGTTCCTGTTCATAAATCATTTGAATGACACCACTGCATACACTATAATTTTGTATAGATTTACAGCCCACTCCTACTCTGTGCTGGCACAGTGCGGCTGCTAGGCCCATGCTGAATCTAGTGCTGAAACTGAGCAGGCCAGAGGTCTCCTTGGAGTAAGGGGAAATTTGTTTCCTTACCCCATGTCAAGGCACAGCCTGCTCAATGGGATATCTGTGCCAGCTAAATTGCTGGTGCACAACCAATTAGTTCTGTGTAGGGCTTTCGGGCCCAAGTAGGGGGTTAGGATATGACAGAGGCCTTGAATACTCATAGAAACAGTTCACAAGTAGTCTGGAAGAAATTGTACTAATCATAAGAATCAGCTGGTTGCTGATATATTTTTCCTTTCCCCCCTTTCCCCCCCTTTTTTTCCCTTTATTGTGGTGAAATACTGTATATTGTGTTCAAATTGTATTTTTTTTCTCTTTAATAAAATGAAAAAAAGAATCAGAAGGTTGCTGGGCAGCATCTTAGACCTAGTGAAATTATATAGGGCATTATATGGTGTATTATATAGGGCACTGCTCTACGGTGTACTATAGAGCAGTGTTTCTCAAACTGTGAGTTTCCACTAGGAAACTCCACTAGGTCCGATCCACTAGGTCGGTCGCGAGCCAATTTCAGGTGGGTCCCCATCCATCTCAGTGTCTATTTTTGATATATTAGACTTGATGCTAGCATGGTATGTGACTGCATTTGGAGAAATGTTACAGATCTGTACTTTCCTGTACTATTGCATATATGCTTTTAATAATGACAATCAAAGCAGCTTATTCCTGAGTAAGTGTGGATAGGATTGCAGCCTTCGGGATGTTTGGGGATAGGAGGAGGACTAGGTTGGCGGGAGGGATGCGGAACAGGGCGGAGGGAGGGCAGCTCGGCGGGCCGGAGTGGAGTCAGGATGTGGCCATTCAGCCGGATCCTAACCCTCCCCATCCCCATGCCATGCGGCTCTGATCCAGGCTGCTCAGACCTGTGATTTCGCTGGCACAGATCTGAGCAGCCCCATAGGGCTGCCTGGATCTTACCCCGGATAAGGGCACAAGCATCCCTTTGCCCCACAGTGAGCTCCAGCTGCATCCTACCCTACAGCGCAGGCCAACCACCCAGCCTGGTCCCACGTAGGTTAGGATTACTGCTGCGAGATGCTGACACAGTTATAGTGCAAAGAAACTTGTCAAAACTTTAAATTTAAAGTTTGGAACCTCTATAACCTGAATGCACTTGGTATCTCTATATCCTTAAAACGTAAGCAACAGGGAGAAACAATAATAATGAAGCCTTATTGATTTTTCTGCTGAAAGTTATTACTTTCTAGAGAAGTGGGAAACACATTTATTAAACACATAATGGAGTCTGGACCAGTCAAGGAACTTAATTGTCACCCACAGTTCTCTGCTAGCTGGGCACTCTTACACATTTAAACCTTGTATCGCAGAGACCAGGCTGTCCCACGCAACTTTGCTCAGTGTGTTCCCCAATGACACCTTCTGGAGACTGTTTCTTGAAAATCCCCATTCAAAGGAACAGGGCCAGTTCTAGGAGAGGCGGGGTCCTACGTGGGGCATTCCCCTCACTCTCCCTGCAGGGCCCGCACTCACCAAGAAAAGCGTTTGTGGTACCACACATGGCACCTGGAAATAGTTGGTGGTGACATGACGATGTCACCGTCAATTGCTTCCAGAAGGCCGATTTTGGGCAGTTTGGCTACAGGGGCAAGTGGGAGGCCCAAGGTAAAGCTCCTCTGCTCGCCCCACTGACTGACAGTTCATATGAATCCCAGCTGCAGCAGCAGGCAATCTGCTTCCTGCACTGGTGCGGGGCCCAATGTGACGACATCGGTCACACTGGCTTAAGGCTGGCCCTGTAAAGGCAATAGGATGATAGACATGTCCACATGTTATACACCGGGGCTAGTCGTTCACAGGACAGTTCACCTGTGTTAAAGGGGCATCCAATCTCCTGCCTCGAAGAAAATGCTGAGGCAGATTCACACATAACAATCATTTTTATTTGATGGCTTGGTTCACAGAATAATGGCTGCTCTTGTCAAAACGTGAGAGCGCAGTCCTAACCTAGAGTTAGGCCAGAAAAGTTTGGCCAGCACAAGCGACACCGTAAAGGAAGTTTGGACCACTCTTGGAGCCAGAGGCCAGCACACAGACATGCGCCATCCTCCCTGACACCAAGAGTGGTCCGAACGTGCTTTACAATGGCCCTTGTGAAAGCCAAACTTTGCTGGCCTAGCTGTGCCAGCCTAATTCAGATTAGGATTGTGCCCTTAATATATACTGATGTCTGCTGCTTAATGATGGGGGTGTGTTTTCTGATCCCCGTTATAAAGCAAACTTGTCAATATGTGGACATCCAGCACCATCTAGTAGCTGAATGCAGTATAGGGTTTATAGTGTCTATAGCATAACTGAATAAAATGTAAAAACCTTATGTTCAGAGCCACCTAGTGGCTGAATATGGTATAGCTTCAACAGTGTCTAGAATGTAATTGAATGAAAGCGACTAGCTAGCATGTAAGAGCTTTGGGTTCTTACCTTAAAGGACCATCATATATGCAATCTGTAGCTAAGCAACGCACACCTGTGTATACAGGGTACAGTTGCAGAGGCGACTCTAAGGTTGATGCCACCCAGTGCGTCATTAGGGTTTGCGTCACTCCCGTGGACTAGCATGGTGTCACCCCCATGTGCAGATCACACCCCCTCCAGGCTGTGCCCCTTCTGGGGCTGCCCAGCTCTCGTACAAGCTTGCATGCAATCTCAGGTAGCCTGGAAGCCCAGCTACTCATGTCGGGGTGGTCACCAGCCATCTGCCACTGCCCAGCAGTCTAGCATTGGGGTCACCCCTCTGGATGGTGTCAGCCAGTGCAGTCTGCACTTGTGCACCCCCCCCAGTAATGCCACTCTATGGTTGGATTGGCCTGAAACTGTTGTAGATTGAATGTTTGGTTAGATTTGCTACAAGGCATCTTATAGTGCACTACAGCCTTTTCTTTTCAAATATTTAACAATTGGCATATCGGGACAGCGTATCGGGAGCCTGGGCCGACTCATTTTTAACACCAGAATAGTCCTGCCATTTCTGCTATGCTCATATTTTTTATTTCAGAAAACAGCCATTAACATGCACACCAACCAGCCAGCCAGCCAGCCAACAGCATTTATGTATCGCTTTTCAATGAAAAGTGATTTAAGACAAAAAATAATGAATTTAAATACATACAGTACATACCGTACTTATTTAGTTTTATTTTTAAACCATCTGTTCTGCCTCTGCAGAGGACCACTAGGGCCGCTTTCAACAGTTAAACAATAAAGTGGGCTACAGTAAATGCTAGAAAACTAATTAACAGCCCAATCCTAACCTGCTCAGGAGCAGGCAGGCCAGTTGGCCGGTGCTGCATCCTAAGCAAGGTAGAGGGTAGCTGGAGCTCACTGCAGGGGAAGGAGACCTTTGTCCTTCCCCCAGGGTAAGTCCCAGGCAGCCCTATGGGCAGCGGTGTCATCCTCAAATGAAGTTCTGGATCGCTAGGCGGGACTTACCACTTGATTGACAGGCTGTCCGTGACGTGTCGCTGCCTGCCCACCCGCCGCGTGGGCTTCCTCTGGTTGGGGCACCCCTCTGCTGCTTGCCCAGGTACCTGGTGTGCCCCCAGGCAAGCTGGCACCTCCTCCGAAGCCAGGGGTGCCCGCGCGGCGGGCGGGCAGGCAGCGACACGTCACGGACGGGCAGCCAATCAGGCGGTAAGTCCTGCCTAGCGTTCCGGAACATCGCTTGAGGATGACACCACTGCCTATGGGGCTGTTCAGATCTGTGCCAGTGAAATTGCTGGTGAACGCCCTCCTTCCCCTGCCCTGTTCAGTCCCCCCCGTCTTCCTCCGCCCTCCAAAACCACCACGCTGGCCCAACCCGGCCAGCGTGAGGCTGGCTTACGAGTCAGTCCCTGTGACGTTGCTGGGTCAGCGCTGCTCCTAGCATTGACCCAGCACATCCCGCGCTGCTGTGAAAGTGCCTTATGGCATGATTGCTACAGCGCTGGGCTGATGCAAACCACACGCATCGGCCTGAGGGCACGACAGGAACGAGCCCTAGGCCTGTTACCAGCGGTGTTATGCTGCCAGAACGCTGGGCGGGACATCCGGGTGATCGACAGCCCGCCCGTCGTGTTCCACAGCGTTACGCTGTTTGCGTAACGTACGCAAGCGGCGTAATTGGTTACGCAAACGGCGTAATGCTGCGGAACGCGACGGGCGGGCTGTCGATCACCCGGAAGTCCCGCCCAGTGTTCCGGCAGCATAACACCGCTGCCTGCTACGTAATGGTGATGCTTTCCTGAGACCCAGCTGCATCACAAGTTTGCATCACAAGGTTCGTTTTTGACACTGGCACCTACAGTAAACGCCGCCTGGCAGTTAAGGATCAAAACGAGGGTGAGGATGCTCTGCTAGGTGTGAATCCCCACTCAGCCATGAAGCTTCCTGGGTGATCTTGGGGCAGTCACCATCTCAAAGGGACAAAAGGAGGGAAGGAACCATGTACAACACCCTTGAGCTCCTTGGAAGAAGGAAGACGTGAAAAACAAATAAAGTCAGCATTTTCTGAGATTTCCCCTCGGGCCTCTTAAAATCCGAACAATTACAAGTAAACATCAACATTCATCTCATTTCTGGAACTGACCACAACATAATCTATAGAAAGCCTTTTAAGTTTGTTTGTTTTTGTTTTTTTGCTTTCAATTGATGTGAATCTCAGATCATAGCAGAATAACTTCTGACGAACGACTGTCCAGAATCAGCTGGGAGAACTGTCAGATACTTTTCATTCAATTGTTTTCCCCGAACCCTTGAAAATATTTTAATAGTTCCAGTATGTGGTAATAAAACTAGTCTCTTTCTGGGGAAAAAAACAGTTTAGGGACACTGGGAAGTTTCCCAGTAATATGGTTTAGTCTTAGGCTATATTAAAAAGACCTAGGGGTGGTATTTAATTCATGCACACTCTGAGCTTTAATCAAATTATTTGGAAGCAAGATTCACCGGTGATTCAATGCAGTCTATTTGCAGTAAAAAGCTCAGGAGTGTAGCCTGAACAGTGGTGGCCCTGGCCCCTGCACCACCCTGGGCCAGGACTACAGGCTGCCGCCCCTGGCTGCCACCGCCACTGCCGCCGCCGCCACCATCGCCACCCACTCACCCTGACTCACCTGGAGCCTCGTGTGACTCCTGGCAGTCCCAGGGACCCTCCAGACCAAACCCGGAAGTAACACTAAAAGCCTTTCCGGAAGCTGCAGTGAGCCTCTGGAGGACCTGCGGATGCCATATTGCCTGTCTGCCCCTGGGGAGGGCACGCTCCAGGGGGTGGGTGAGCGGGTGGAGGCACCGCTGCCACCGCAGTATCATGAGCACGCTTCCCAGCGTGACCCACGCTTACTGTTCCACCGGGGAGTCAAATGACTACCACGCCGACATGCCCCAAGTGTCCCTGTGGCCAGGCGCACCTGTCCAGAATGCCAGGTGCTCAGCCTCCTCGGGTGATGCAACCAGGAAGCAGCTGACCGCGGGAACACTTAGGTGCCATCATCATTTGGCTCCCTGGCGGAACAGCCAGCGTGGGTCACCTGGGGGAAGGAAACAGGGAGTTTGGAGCCCCATGATGGTGAATCCCGTAGCCATAAGCTACGACAAAATATGAAGATAGCAGCAAAATAAAAACCTTTAAATGATAAAGCCTCAATTTATTTTTCATAACTTTTACTATCTCAATAGGAGCAATAGAGAATTGGAGATGGAGCATGCTTTTTGTTCCCTAGATATTCTCTCCAGATGCATAATGATTAGAATGCACATATAAACAATAAAGTCATACAATTACATATACCGCATCTTGTATAAGAAGGTTGGCTCCTTGAAATTGTGAAAAGGCCAGGCCTTAAATTTAATAATGAAATAGGACCAAACACATGCTCCATATTCCAGTGATACTCAATACTTTTTGGCAGTCAAGTCTGTGGAGGGCATTCAGTTCTGAAGAAAGGTCAAGGCAGTGAAATTCAAAATGTAGATAACCCCACTGGAAATTTGTCTGACATTAGAAACAGCTCCATGTTTACAGGGCAACCCTAAACCATTATTTCAAGCAGTGAAAATGAAACACATAAAATTAGCTGTGAAATCATTTCAATAAAACTTAAGTATGTATTAGGCTTGGTAATAAAAAATTAATTTTTGCATCTATAGCAGTACAAAAAAGTAACATATCCCAGGTCTTCTAAGGAACGGTGTATTACAGACTAATTGAACAACACAGAGAACCATCTTGTTCTGATAAGCATGCTGTTCTCTAGATCCGAAAATAGTTAATGGAAAGGCATTCTGTAGCAAGAGTGAGACCAGTGGATATGGTATCTCGCCTCACCCCACCTGGAATTTTTTTGGCAAAACTGGCTTTTACTTTGTGACAATGACACCCTCTATTTAAATAAGGAGGGCTTAAGATCAGGGACAATGGTAGATTAAAAAAAATATGCTAGCTGGTGCTTCCTCCCCCCCCCCAAAAGAATGAGGCGTGCCCCACCACTCTCCTCCCCTCCACCTCCTTTTCTGTTCCCTCCCCGTTCTTGATTTTCATATCTAGCTTGGCACAGGGAAGTGGATTGAGGGGGACTCTGCTTTAACACATTCCTGGAGAAATGCTTATGAAAGTGACCAGCTACCCAGTCCCATGGCAGCCATGGCAGGTGGGCAGCCAACCCACTCCACGTTGGCAGGGGCAGATGTCCCCATGGCACAAGGTACCTACATTATCCAGGGCTTCTCAAGCTGGGGTGTCACGACAACCCAGCTAAAGAAGTCCTGCCCCTGTCCCTTTAAGGGGCTGGAGAAGGGGGAAGCCAGCGGCACAATCCCAGGATCACTCTGCTGTCAGGGATGGGAGAGTTTTTTCCCCACTTACCTAGAGCCAGTCCTGCAATCCTGGAGGATCCAGGGGGGTCTGGGGAGCCCTGCAGAGAGTTCCCCAAACCTCCAAACATCTAAAAATAACAAAAAAATAGCACTCCCAGTTTTCGTTGTGAAACCATAACTGCACCTTTTTTGTTGTTATTTTTAGATTTTTAGAGGCTTGGGGCTCCCCAGACCCCTGGACCAACCCCAGGACTGCCGTGCTAGCTGGAAATAAGTGGAAAAAACTCCTTCCTGTCACCTGAAATAGTGCTATCCTGGGGATCATGCTGTTGCCTTCACTCTTCGTGCGCGCACACACACACACACACACACACACACATTTAACTTGGGCCTCAAACTCCGAGGAGAACCCAGGCCATCGTCAGGGCTCCCTAATCCACTAACTGGGCCAACTGCTTCAGTAGCGTTTTTGTCATTACAACTTGCCTCAGTAACAGAAACCTTTAATGGCATACAAAGTAAAAATATTACATTTGAAAGAGAACAGTAAGCATCCCGACAATGTTTGTAACATTATTTTAAAATATAGACACGATTGAACCGTTTGCTCTGATGTTTAGTTATACAGTCTAGAAAATTAGCCACTTCAACTTGCCTCACTTCTGATGCCATTTAGGCATACTGTCTCCATCTGATCGGATGGAAAGATGGATGCACGGCCATAAATCTCAGGCAAACCATTGACTTCCTGTTCCAAAGTCTTACCTGGTTTCATCAATGTATACTGCCTCCAATACAGATGCTGCATATTCAATATTCTTCTTCAGATCAACCACATTAACATCACCTTTCTCCAGCTGCTTTACTAAACATCTTAATCTGCGAAAATGAGAGAGAGAGAGAGAGAGAGAGAGAGAGAGAGAGAGAGAGAGAGAG
>JAJKFI010000015.1:2463311-2489944 GCA_029204185.1 Lerista edwardsae
AGAGAGAGAGAGAGAGAGAGAGAGAGAGAGAGAGAGAGAGAGAGAGATTAATACACTACAAATCAACTGCACATTCTGGATTCAATCTTGTACATATGATATTTGCT
Organism: Lerista edwardsae; assembly: GCA_029204185.1. Taxonomy (NCBI): domain Eukaryota; kingdom Metazoa; phylum Chordata; class Lepidosauria; order Squamata; family Scincidae; genus Lerista; species Lerista edwardsae. The sequence continues at coordinate 2,463,419 of JAJKFI010000015.1, forward strand.
ATTGACTTCTACAGAAAGCGATTTGTAACCTTCTGCAAGTTTCTTGATACATTTCCCCTCATTGCAAGGCTCAGTAGGTTCATGGTATATGTGAAGTTCTTGCACATACATGCAGATTTCCTCATTCACCTGGGCTGCACCTCTTTTGGCCTGAGAGCGCAATCCTAAACTGGAGTTAGGCCGGCATAAGGGAGGATGGCTCACGTCTGTGTGCTGGCCTCTCTGACTCCAAGAGTGGTCCAAACACACTTTACGGTGGCCCTTGTGCTGGCCAAACTTGGCTGGCTTAGTTTACGCCGGCCTAACTCAGTTTAGGATTGCGCTCTGAGAATATTCCTATGGCAAGAAACTCCATCCCTGCTGTGGAAGAAATTGCTGGGCGTGCCATCCATCCTAGCAGATTTCCATCAGTCCTTAAAATAGGAGAGAATGCAGGCTAAGGTCCACCACATGCTTTGCATAATCATGTTCACTCCTAATCAGCTTTACATAATAAAAATGAAAATGTTAGCTAGGGTACGGAAACATAAAAGGAACATCACAACCAAAAGCCACCTTGGTCATCATTTTTAGATATTTTTTCACATTAAAACACATTCTCCCTGAATTGTTGCCTGAGCCTATTTGCACACACATATTGATATTTTTTAATTATTATGTTCATTATATTGAACCCTTCGGTTCAATAACTCCACGGCTGAACAATTTTTTTAAGAACAAAAATTAAAACTATCGACACAAAAAACAATATAAAATATCATTAAAACCAGCAAGATAAGACAAACCAACACCAATAAAACATCTAACAAGCATTCCACAAGGACGAGTTAAAACAGGTCTTCACTTGGTGCTGACAGTACATGAGATTTGACACCAGGCGAGTTTCCCAATGGAATGTATTCCATGGACAGGGTGCCACAACTGAAAAGGCCCCCTCTCTAGTAGCCTAACCTCTAAAGGCACACGGAGAAGAAGAGTATCAGAACATTAGCATTCAGGCTTCTATGGGTATAAAAAGGTAAAGGTTTCCCCACGACCGAATGGTCTAGTTGTGACCAACTGTAGGGGGTGGTGCTCATCTCCATTTTTAAGCCGAAGAGCCGGTGTTTGTCCAAGGACACGCTTCCGTGGTCATGTGGCTGGCATGACTATATGCCGTAGCACACAGAACGCCATTCCCTACCCACTGAAGTGGTCCCTATTTATCTACTTGTATTTTTAGGTGCTTTCAAACTGCTAGGTTGGCAGGAGCTGGGACAAGCAACGGGAGATCACTCCGTCACGTGGTCTCGAACTGCCAACCTTCCGGTCCACAGCTTGGCGGTTTAACCCGCAGTGCTACCACGTCCCATTCTATGGGTATAGATCAGCGTGTCTCAAGGTTTGTCCCCCACTGTGCCACGTCGCATGGTCCACCTACTGGAAGTACCACCAGAAGTAATCGGAGAAGATATCATTGCCAGTTATTTCCAGATTGGGAGGCCAGGCGCATTGTGACAAAGAAGCTCAGTGTGGATTGGAAGTGCATGCTGGAGCTCTGCTCACCGAGCCTCTTATTACTACTTATCACACTACATTGAGGGTCTCGCTGCCAGTTGGAGGGTGTCTGGGGGTCCCATGTGAACCACTGGACACCACCTCAAGTACCACCAGTGGTACAAGTGCCACTGGTTGAGAAGCACTGGTATAGATGGTCCTGGGTCCCAAGTCATATAGGCCTATGTATGTGTATCTGTACATATACGCATGGCATACACATTTTTAAAAAAGCTCTGCTGGATCAGACCAAAATCCCTTCTAGTCCAGCATAATGTGTCCCACAGTGGCTCACCAGTTGCCTCTGAGAAGCCCCAAAGCAGATGAAGACATTCCCTTCTCTCACCTTTGGTCCCCTGCAGCTGATATTCAGAGGCGTATTGCTACTGAACTGGGAGCTGGCATATACCCACCATGACCAGTCACACATGCCAGTTCCTAACATCCCATCACACTCCAGAGTGACCAAGAAACCAAACTTAGGATGCAGTGGTGCAAGGGAAGAAGTGGGTCTGAATGGATACAAACAGGATTCACATTCAGGAACACTAAACACTGAGAGACCCCAGGAACAGGGATCAGGTTGAGACCTTCTCTGATGGTATCCTTAAGGGCACCCTGTGCATTTCTCCCATATAAGTCATATAAGGCAGGAGATGTGGGTTGAGCTACTGGTACTGCATGAAGCTAAGCAGGAGAATCTGTGGTCCTCTTTTTGGGTGGGAGACGGGATGCCAGGCTGTAACAAGCTGCAGTACCTGTTGTGGCAGAACGGAGTTGCTGTGGAGCTGTGGTATAAGAATGTGTGAGAAGGCCAGTTGGCAAAAGAATGCAGTACATACTTGATGACCTGTCCAGTCTTGACTTATGATTGCCTGCTGAAGCTCAATGGCATGCAGCCAGAGGAGAGAACCACACTGTGGAGGCTACATCTGGGACTGAGGATTTGATGAATCATAGAATGCAGTATATTTGTAAAAACCCCATTGAAAAATGGTGGTGTAGATTAGCCTGCCCATGTAAGCCACCTTGGGCATTTGCTTTGGCATGGGAAAGGCAGGATATAAATTCTTCAAATTCATTGGTTGGTTGGTTACGTGGCTATGTACCATTCATTGGTAGGGAAAAAATAAAGCAATGTGCTTATGGGCAATGAAACTCCCCCTGACCCAATAACAGAGAATGCATATTTACATTCAGAATTCACTTGCATGCCAGGATACAGTCTAAGGGTTCTTACAATATGCATCCTCCCATGCTCACACGGATATTTTGCTGGTAAATAATGTGGGCATCACTACTTGTATCCTTAGGAAACATTTGTCTATAAAGCTGCAGTGACCGTTTTTCCATACCAACAGGTGTTTCCATTGTTTGTGCCCACACTTGCTTAAAGCTTCAACACACATTGTTGTTTCAGCCTCTTGAATTGTTATTCAGGTAAACAGTGTGACCTCCTCCTGCTCCAATTGGTTTATTTTGGTCAGGTGCAAGAAAAGCCCTAAAGGCATTTCTCAAAAACCCAAAGTTTCCCCTTGTGAGCCTTTTGTTTTGGCTTTTAAAAAATATGAGGTAAAAAAAACCCACTTCCAATTACACCTTTTGGGTAAGCCATTTGCAGAGCTAAGCTTCTTGTCTTTGTGGCAGTGTCCGTCTGTGGTAGTGGCTACAATGTTTGTGAGCCCAATGAAGACTTATTAACACAACAATTTGGGGGGGGGGTGCCTCTCCCTCTGCGGTTACATTTTTTAGTCACTATTGGGAGAAAATGGCATCAGGGGTCAGCTAGGTTGGATATGTGCTAAGCAGCGTCGTCATCCGCAAATGAACTCCCGGAACGCTGGGAGGGACTTACACGGGGCTTCGCCGTGATTGGCTGCCCGCCCGTTTCGTTCCGCGGCTGCCCTGGCATCAAAGGGTGCCTGCTCGCCGGGGGAGACAGGTGGGGGGCACGCCGGGTGCCTGGGCAAGCAGCGGGGGGGCTGCGACACTGGGGGCAGCCCCGCATCGAGGCCAGGGCAGCTGCGGAACAAAACGGGCGGGCTGCCAATCACGCGAAAGTCCCGCCCATGTCCCTCCCAGCGTTCCGGGAGTTCATTTGCGGATGACGACGCTGGTGCTAAGTACTCACAACCCTCAGGGGCTCTGGCTAGCTGAACTGACCTCTGAACCCTTAGTACAGGCTGGGCATCCCACATCCGAAGTGCTTGATACCAAGTGTTTTAGATGTCAGATTTTTCTGTATTTAGGAATACATAATGAGAGATCTCAGGGATGGGGCTCAAATCTAAACACAAAATTCATTTGTTTTACATACTAGCTTAAATAATTGTGAGCACGAAACACAGTTCGTGATTTTATTTCTGTTGGCACTCAAAATAATTCCATATTTTGGAATATTCCGTATTTCAGGATTCTGGATAAGGGGAGCCCAGCCTGTAGATGTACCAATGGCAGTGGTAGCACACAACATACTTTCAGGGAATGGGCAGGGGATGCCAAGAAGACCCCAGGGTAGGACTTTGCCCCAAGGCCCCAGCAACCTGGAGCCAGCACTGGTGGCAAAGACCATTCTTAAGTACTCAGCTACATGCTTCACAAAATGAATTTGAACGGGTGGCACCCAGTCTTCTGATGCAGTAGAACACTATCAGCAGAAGTTCCTTCCATTCATGGAAGGGCAGCTGTACTCGTGCAAGGGTGGGTCTGCACAAGTGGAACTCTCCCCTCCTGTTCGTGAGGTGCTTCAGCTGATGGTGCACTGCCGCACCAAAGGTCAGGATGCTGTCCAAATTTCATCAATTCACACTCACTCATCAATCCACACTTTAATCAATTCACATTCACTTCCACCCCGCAAAAAGTTTCACCTGCCTATATGTGCAGATCAAACTGCTGTCCAAAACAGCAGGCCATTTTCTCCTACTTAGCTGGCAACTTTATATACCTAGGTAGATTCAAAGGCCTACTCAGCTACATTAACAGTACATGTTAAAATCCTAACTACTGCTAGCATCAGCCCAAGAGCTCTAGCGCCGATGTGGTCAGTGCCCCCTCATCAGCACTAGTGACGTAGCGCCTACGCTACCATGTAGCGTCGGCACCACGTCCATTGTTGGATTGCACCCTTAAACTCTCTAGTTCAGTTTCTGCTCAGACGGAAACTTTAAAAAGTGGCTCATTAAATGATTCATATGCTTGGACCTGGTTTTGAACCAGTTTAGATAACTGTGTTGCAGACTAAGGTCGGAATAAGATCAAATGCTTTTGCTTACCATGTAGCCCTACAGAACAAATGTGACTCGGGGCACAATCCAAACCAACGTTCCAGCACTGACATAGCTGTGCCAATGGGGCACGTGCTGCATCCTGCGGTGGGGGAGGGGCAGTCACGGAGGCCTCCTCAAGGCCAGGGAATGTTTGTTCCCTTCCCTCAGAGCTGCATGGCCCCTACCCCAGTGCTGGAAAACTGTTTAGGATTGTACCCTAACTTGAGGGAAAAAATATTATTAAACTGTTTATTTTCTATTCTTTTTCAAGGGGTTTTTTTTTTCTTTAAAAATAATCAAAACTCATATACAACCAAACGAATAAAGCTAGGAAAATAAAACATTGATTGTGCAATTGCATGCTGAGTGCCTGATTATTGAACCAGCCAACATTTCTTGTGTTAAGGAGTTTAGGTATGAAGCAACAAAGCAATTTTAGGTTCAGTTCAGTTCACTGAAAACAACTTTCGAAACCAATTTTGGTATGGATTCATGTTCAGTTTGGCTCTCCAGTTGTTTTACAGAGAGTGATGTTGCTCTTCTAAGAATAAGGATAAATGTCATAGGGGATGCAGGGGGAAGCCCCCACAGATGATACTGGGAACGAACCCTTACTTTACAATGTGTAGGGCAATCATCATCAATGGGTTTCTTCATTAAGCTGTTGAAACCAAGTTCTGACATGGATCCTAAGCCAGCCATATTTCCCTTCTTTAAATACAGGCAGGTTTGCCACTTGGCACCAAAATGCAGTCCAAGATTTCTGCTTCAAATCACAACGGGGGGGGAAAAAAGACCGTTTGAGGGCCAGTATCTCTTTTAATACGATTTCATTAACGCTGGAATGACAATGTCTCTGTTGACGCTGCTGTGCGAATACTGTACAAACACAGGGATAGAGAGCTCCACTTTAAATGAGATCCATCTTTAGCAACCATTTAATTTCCTTTGAGAAAATTAGTTTTACATTTCTGCCCCTTGTGTGAAAAATGAAGCAACGTCGGCAGACTCCCTTAGGCATAATTCAGTGCCCACATATAAAATGATACTTAACTGAAGATAATGAGGCAACCTCAAGCTCCATCCTTGTGGATTTCTTTAGACCTGCACTCAATCCTTGAGAACACTTGAGTACATTTTATAGCTCCAGTATTCAAAAGCTGTACCCATAGAGTGCTCTCTAGATACTCATGCAATGGTGAAGTACTGGAGCGCTGAAGGACTCCAGTCTCGACAACAGGGTCACAGGGTCACAGGGTCACAAGGTCACAGGGCCCTACAATGTTTGGAGCAAGCCCCCAGTGCATCGCTTCTGTGCAGCCCCGATTCAGGCTGCTGCCACATGCTTGGACTTGCACCTGCTAAACCGCAGGCGCAGATCCAAGCTGCCCATCCTGGAGTAATGGGGGCATTCGTGGATGCTCCCAACCTGTGTTGACTACAGTGGAGGCCAGCTGGCCTGCCCGTTCGAGCGCAGGTTAGGTATGAACCCTAAAAAAAATCAGTTTAAAATAATCTTCACTGTTGTTGAGTGAACCCTCACAGAAAAAAAAATGAGTTGTCAAAAAAATGAAGGTCAGCCCAACAACCAGGTATGTATCCACCTTCACTGGAGATGCACTCTATTAACCTGGCATGCATCCACCTTCAGTGGGAAAGAGCTGAAACTACATGCCTAGCTCCTTTGTGTTTGCAAAAGATGTGAGGTCATAGCTGGGGTCAGGAATGCAAATCTAATCAAGAAGGTTCCATTCAGCTAGTAATGCAATCAGGAGAAACCAACCTTTATCCTGATAGGATAAGTAATTGTGCCAGAGGGGTATAAAAATACCCAGGTTTGGGGGATATAACAGCATACCCACCATCGAGACCATCCGGGTTAATACCCATTAGGCCTCCAAATGTTTCCAACCCTGTAGGACAGCAATAGGTCATCTTTGATAGTACGCACAGTTTATGACTGTTCAGTGCATTAATAAAGTAGGATGTAAAGAAAGAGAAACAATGTTAGAACCAGGTGGATACACGCATTAATAAAATAGGATGTAAGGTGGATACATACTGGAGTAGGCGAGCGCGTCTCCAGAGAAGGTGGATACATACTGGGTTAATACCTAGATGAGCTAGGGTCAGTAGTGGAATGTATCTCAAAACTGGCAATTCACAGGTGCCATTAAAATACGAAGTTTATGGAAACGATAGAACATTTCAGAGCTGGCAAATTTTATTTCCCCTTTTACCAAGGCTGAACTTACAAAACTAACACCCCTGCTATGGTATGGACCCCCCTGACCTGACACAGATCTTAGGTCAACAGCACAGCTTCCTACTTTGCCTCGCCTTCCCTTGTCCAAACCCACATCCTAATGCAACTTGCAGAGCTTAGCTTACTGGAAAATGTCCTTCTGAGTATAAAGCCTGTTGCAAGAGAACGGAAACAAATGACCAATTGCTCTGTTTCCCGAAAAAGAAAACTATTCTGATGATTGGAAACTTATGAAACCCTTGCTGAAAATACAAAGCTTTTGCTGAAAGCTTACAGATAAGATTTTCTGGGGCTTTATGGGGAGTTGTTTGGAACTTGCAAACTGTATTTCTGTCTCAGAAGAAGAACACCACTTGGGCTTTTGACCACACAGTCTGTGTATTGTATTGCCTTGTCTCTCGTTCTTCAGCTGAAATCTTAATAGAACAAAAAGTTGTTCATAACTTGCAAAACCTGCTGTATGTTGGCTTTGTCACACAAGGGTAAAGAACATGGCCGTTAGGGCTTTCTGGCCTACTTTTGGATAACAGAAACAAATGGTTAGTTAGGTGAAACCTTCAAATATGGACAAGAGACGAGACTAGAAAATAAAGAGGCAAATATAGGAACATAATAGATTAGAAGAACTCTTCTCCCCGACATGCTAGCTTACTGTACAGCAAGACATTACGCGTGCGTAATGGGGCTGGGATTGGATGCAGCGCAACCCAGGGCAAAGGAAATAGATTCCCTTTTCCCCGAATGCTGCAGCGGCCCAAAGGGGGCTATTTAGACTAAATCTTCTGCTTAAAGGCAGAAGATTTAGTCGAGAGGGTTAATGCCTCCATTTGCCTGAAGATAAGAGCTGAAGATCTGAAAGTCGCCAGTTCGGGACAGCCGGAAGTCTCTGTGAGCGGCAGACCTCATTAATTGCGACTGATTAACAGCTGAGCTGTCTCCGGCTGCCTTGTGTGAGGGGGAGTTGTGCCGAAGTTCAGCCGCTTCTCTGGTGGGAGCAGGGAAGCCGTTTATCAGCCAGCAAGAAGACAAACGGGTGGCCAGAAAGAAGGACTAAATCCAGAAAGATCCATCTGTATGTGTGTAGTTCTTGAAAGATAGAACATTTCTGTATAAATTGTAAAAACCTTCGGGTTTCTGAATAAAGTCTGCCTATGTAAACCGCCTTGAGTTATAGTCATCAGAGAAATCTGGTGACCTAAGAAAGGCGGTATATAAATCCAAGCATCATCATCATCATCATCATCATCATCATCATTATTATTATTATTATTATTATTATTTGAATCTGCAATGCTGAAATTGGCAACACAAATTTGAGCAGCCTGGATTGGGGCCAGGTAACTCAGGACAGGGGGTAGGATCCAGCCCAAGTGCCTGATCCTGGCACTACCCCCCTATTTGGGCCAGTCCGCCCACAGGCCCGCCCTCCCCCTGCTTACCACTCTCCCCCATTCTACCTTCCCCCACTGTCCCACCTTTCATGCCAGCCAAGCTCGGACGGCCTTACCTGGGTGCTGCCTCCCTCCTCGGAAGTCGTCTCAAACGTGCTTGACAGCATGTTTGCAACCACACAGGGCCGGCACAGATGCCAGCCCTAAGGTGCAGTTTGTATTGCACCCTGTTTGTGTCAGTCCTGGGATGTGTAGATCGCCTCTGAGACAATGCTGCAGAGACATTCCTGTCCTTCATGCATAAATGACCCTGATGCCTATGTATCTAATGAGGCATAATAAAGACCTGGCTGTAATCAAGAGTGCACAGCATCACACTGTTAAGAAAAGAACCCTGAGTAATTAGGAATAGGTCAAAAATGACAAAAGGGTAAGGAATATATGGCTAGGTATGTGGGCATTGCTGGTGCTTTTCATTTCCTGTGTTAATAAACCGCGCTGACATATTAGTGAGAACAGCATGCAGAGCTGGTTAGGACCAGTCCATGGGGAGCATATGTTCACCAAGCAGCACAGAGAACAGCATAATGAGCCCTCTTATCAACAATGCTAATTAAATGGGCAGAAACTACAGTCGAGTTCAGAAGGTTAGTTACTCACTGTTACATAAAAGATAAGGGGGAGGGAACCATCCACAACATTTTAAACTGAAGAACTGGCACACATGGAGAGAGAGCAGACGTTTGAGGAAGTGATGCAATAAAAATGCACTTTTAAGAGTCTTGTTCTCTCTTAGGACAGAAATGATCACTCTTGTTTGAAATGCTGTGGCTGTCACTCTTGAGAAGCGCAGAAAGGAGATGCCATTTTTTTTACACCACTTCCAGGAAATATATCAATAGCAAATAGGGGAACGAGAGACTATTTGCATAACATTATTAACATATGGCACTACACAACATTGACATGTATATTCTGATTTCAGCCCATGGGAGGTTGAGAGCTCAATCCTAACCTGGAGTTAGGTCATCATAAATCAGGCCAGCAAAGTTTGGCTGGAATCAGGGACACTGTAAAGTATGTTTGGACCATTCTCGGAGTCAGAGAGGCCAGCACACAGACATGCGCCATCCTCCCTGACTCAGAGAGTCGTCCAAACATGCTTTACGGTGGCCCTGATGCCGACCAAACTTTGCTGGCTTAATTTATGCCGGCCTAACTCCAGGTTAGGGTTGTACGCTGAGATTATCAAGTGCCGAAGCTCTGTAGTAACTTAAAGTCATTTTTTACATACTGAGCACCCTTTATTATATGGGAAGATCCATGAAATCAGTGCATCTGCCTGTCTATTTCTGAGTCTTTTGCCTACTCTGCATGCAGCCCATATTCGGCTATCTTGTCTTTAGGTAAAAAAAAGGTAAAGGTTTCTCCACGACCGAATGGTCTAGTCGTGACTGACTGTAGGGGGCGGTGCTCATCTCCATTTCTAAGCCTGTAGAACTGGCATTTGTCCAAGGACAAGCTTCCGTGGTCATGTGGCCAGCATGACGATACACCGTAGCGCATGGAACACCGTTACCTTCCCACCAAAGTGGTTCCTATTTATCTACTTGCATTTTTAGGTGCTTTCGAACTGCTAGGTTGGCAGGAGCTGGGACAAGCAACAGGAGCTCACGCCTTTGCGCTGCCTCGAACTCCCAACCTTCCTGTCAGAAAGCCCAGCAGCAGTGGTTTAACCCGCAGCGCCACCCCATCTTTACGTCTTTAGACCACGTCCCCAAGTCTTGTCTTTAGACTTCATGTATATTAGCTTCCAAAACCAATTCCCAGTCCTCAGCCTGCCATTGAAAGGCACTCCTATCCCTCGGGTCGGAGTGACATTTCAAACCCAGTCAAATCATACATTCAGGCAATCCATGCCAAAGGTTTTATTGCCTCTATAAGCATAATACAATAAACCAGAGGTTCCCAAACTTTTTAGCGCCGTGACCCATCTCGTCCTCCACAGTACATCATGGTGCAATACTCCCTGTAATGCCACAAAGCATTATGGGGAGGCTGGGGAAGCCAATAGGGTGGGTCACGGCCCAGCACAACCCAAAAGCAGCCTCTGGGGGCTCCCAATATTGCTATGTGGCTCTACAGGGAGCATTGTGTCATGACCCAGCACACTTTGGGAAATGCTGCAATTAACTATACCTGATATGAACCAGAAGAACTGGCTTCGTAGGAGATGCTATTTTTTTTTATTCCTAAAGCGTGTTCCCACATACTGTAAAGACAAAAGATTACCAGTGTTCCAGTAAACCTATGGCAAAATGTTCTCCCAGCAAGACAGAATAATTTAAACATACTGAGCAGCATCGCTAAGCCTGCGGGCCTAATGAAGTCCCTCATCCTGAAAGTCGCTCTATTAAAATTGTCCCGTAATTGTTTCCAACCACATTTTATTTTAAGTTTTGTATTGCTTCTGGAAGACTTCCAGAATCTGGCAGACATTTGCAGGAATGGAAATGCAAAACTGGAGCGTAGTCAGCGAGAATGCCTCTTTGTGCTTTTGCCATCCATACTGGATGCAGTGACCTATACTAGGCCAGTGGGGCCCAAACATTTTAGCACCAGGTTGTTGTTGTTCAGTCGCTAAGTCGTGTCCGACTCCCTGTGACCCCATGGACCACAGCACGCCAGGCCTCCCTGTCCTCCGCTAGCTTCCGGAGTTTGCCCAATTTCATGTTCATCGCTTCGGTGACACTGTCTAACCATCTCATCCTCTGCCACCCCCTTCTCCTTTTGCCTTCAATACCAGGACCCACTCTTTAAAAAGACATTCTGTCAGGACACACTTAAGTTTACTAGACTTTTTGAAAAAGGAGCTCTTAACAAGAAATATTTTATATATTTATAATAACCCGAAAAAACACTTCAAACGTTAATCTCCCTCTATTTACACATTCCTGTCAACTGTACTGTGAAAAGCTCAGTTTTTTGCAGAGCAGTTAGCAGCTATCTTGCAAACTGCGGGAGCTGAGCTCTTGGCAGGATTATTAGCAGCTACAGTATCTGATTTCTGAACAGCCTCAGGGCTTGAGGCAATTAGTTATTTCATCACTCTTTGGCGACCACATTTTGGGAACCACTGGCCTAGGCTTTCTTGACTAATAATCGTAGATGTTTGGATGGAACATAGGAAAGCCAACAGTTATGCAGAATCATAAAACATCTGATGCATTTAATCTATGACTAAAGGGATATTTCACATCCCAGCAGTAATTAGATTTTTAAGGTCATATAAATGGGCATGTTAAGTGCAATGGCAATTCAGAAAAGCCTTTCTAGCAGAACATTTACATTTGTTCTCCCTCTATGACTGTTTAACTCAAAATTCCTAGGAGAATTTTTCCCACAAGGAGTAGATAGCAGGTCCAAAGAATCACTCTTCACAGCCAATCAATCTGTTGTTTGACATTTTTTCCTGTCTTTTTATTTCAGTCTGAGTAGCAATGGCTGCCGTACTCTTAAAGTTCCAGTAAAGATTGAATTTTGCTAGGTGTAGGACTGATTTAATCACTCAGATCTGCTAACGTTTCTTAAAATAAAAGGATGACTAGCACTTCTTTGGGCCATGAGATAATCTGTGCATATTATATTAGAAGTTTTGTTCCTAAAGCCTCTGGATTCTTTTGCAGGGATGATATAGCCATGCTTTTGCAAGAATGTTGTTCACCAAAGTTAACACAAATTATCCACATAGAGTTCAAAATACACCATGTGAAGGATAAGGAGTTAGTTTTGGTTAATTCAATAACTAAAACTAAATCAATTTCACTTTCATTATTGTATTAAAAGGCAACAAATTGTAGGCAGATTTGACTGAAATTTTGCATTGCCTCATCAGCTACCTGCCACAAAGTTGGGATGCTAAAAAGAAATGGAGCAATTGAATGCAAAGGAGAGAGAAGAAGGGGGTGGGGAGAAGCACGAATCATGATGCCTGGCCAATTCATACAGATGCATCAGGCTGCACTGTGATATGCACTGTGATACCTGTGCCATAGGATTTTATGGGGCCACAACTTGCACTACCCAATCAGAGCACTAGGGGGAGAACACTGGAAAGGTATCTCTACAAGGTCCTGTTGCTTTCACTCCTGTCTGCAGCTGATTCTATGTTCACAGTACAGGCTGTGTGATTTTTCCTCCAGCATTTTCTTTACAAGTCCTACCCTTGTTCCAAATGCTCTCATTTTTTACTTTTTCTGTTTCTGTTTTGTTCCTTCCTCCTGGGTTTTATCGAGGTGTTGTTTTAGTTTGATTGCCATTTGTGATTTTCATCTTACTATCCGCCCTGCCTTTTGTCAGCTTCCACTCCCGCATTCTCCCTAATCCAGTGGTTCTCAACCTTTTTAGCACCAGGACCCACTTTTCAGAATAACAACCTGTCTGGGACCCACCAGAAGTGATGTCTTGGCCGGAAGTGCCGTCACTGTGATGCCAGAGCCTGCTGCTTTCCTGAGAATGCTGCAATAAGTTGGGTTATTCCTCAGCCATTTCCCAATTGCAAAGTAAATCAGAAAGTTCAAAAGCCTGTTTACAACCTACACCAAGCAAAACAATTACACAGCCTTCCCCCTTTCCAGCATCCCATCGTTCCATATTTTCAATATGGCTGCCCTAGGTGCTTCGTGACCCACCTGAAACTGGCTCACAACCCACTGGTGTGTCCTGACCCACAGTTTGGGAACCACTGCCCTAATTCCTCCCACATCCGTAGTGTGAAAGTTCACCTCCTACTGCCGGGGAGGCCTGAGCTGCCCTTTGACTTCAGGCAAGTGGCTCTCTGCCAAGGTGAGGGCAAACACAGCTATCCCTGCTCACATACCTTAACTCTCTGTTATCTAAAAAAGCAAATAACACACAGATATGCCTAATAAGCAAATAATAACTTTCTCATGAAAAAAAAAAAGCATTGTACTTCAGGGTTCCAACAATGACTATTTACTGCACAACTAACCAAAGAAATCTGCTTACTTGACCAAAATGCCTAAATTTCAGTGCCTTTTTTGGCCTTTGCTTCCCAGGCCCAACCAGTTACCAAGGCCTCTGCAGCAGGACTGAACTGTTAGGCAGCGATGGGATCTACAAATGAACAAGGGGAATGCTGGGCGGGACGTAGGCGGGACTTCTGCTTGAGTGGCAGCCCGTCCATAGCGTTCCGTGGCTGCCCTGGCCTCGGGGGGGGGCTTCTGCTCGCCGCAGGGGACAGGTGAGGGTCGCGCCGGGTGCCTGGGCGAGCAGCGGGGGGCGCGCTAACCGGGGGCAGCCCCCCCCCCGAGGCCAGGACAGCTGCAGAACGCTACGGACGGGCAGCCAATCACGCGGAAGCCCCGCGTTAGTCCCACCCAGTGTTCCCCTTGTTCATTTGTAGATCCCATTGCTGCTGTTAGGCCTTGCATTCAACTTTAGGACTGCCTCTTAAAGACACAGTACATAACATTACCATTTTTAGTGCTCAATACTAGCTATCCCCAGCCAGTCTCCTCTTCATTTTCTTTCTTGCCTATGTCTCTTCTACTCACTAACTGCCCCCTGGTCTCTTCCTATATTTCCTCCTGTTTCCATACTACTCTCTCAATCTCAATCTCTCTCTCTTGTCCTAGTCTGCCCCCCTCCCAGCACATGCTACAAACCGGAGCCCCACAGCAGCTGGGTTATCATATAATTGCCTCCTGTTTGCCGATTGTCAAGTATCTCTCCAGTCTCTGCAAGTTTCCATTATATTATATCTGCAGTATGGCCAACATTGCTTTGCTTGATTCCATTATCTCTTCTTCTCTTTCTGTTTTGGTGTCAGGTGCCCACCCACCTCTCTACCTCTCTGGCCACATGCTACTGCCCCTTTCAGTGAAACACTCAGTGGTGCAGTGGTAGATCAGGAGCTTGTCGTGACACCTCCCTGCTCCCAATAACCATGCCAACTAAGATAATACAGACAGTAGTTCATAGTAAAAGGGCATTCCATGGCTGACCTGCCAAGAACAGCCCTGACCTGAACCCGACAGAAGGTTTGTGGCACTGTTTGAAAAACAACCATTGAGAGCCTAACCCTATCCTACTTTGCAGTGCTGATGTAGCCGAGCCAACAAGCTGTGCACCACATCCTGCAGTGGGGGATGCAGTCAGGGAGACCTCTTCAAAGTAAGGGAACATTGAAAGGATGCATTGCAGCTACACCAGTGCTGGAAAGTTGGACAAGATTGGGCTCTATGGCTATAAATTTCTTCCTGGCACCACATATTAGAAAAGACAGAGCTTCAAAGATGAGATGTTGCTACGCTGCTGCTTTAAACAGTAAAAACTACCCTTTATCCTGGTTGTGGTATTTGCAGCATAACCTTTTTTGTACTACAGAGATTTGAATTCTGTTTATTTGTATTGAATTCGGCATTAAATTCTCTTTCAATGGGTGTGTAAACATTTGCATTTCACGAAACGTAACATTTCCTATAAGCCTACAACGTTGCAAAACGTGACATTTTTCAAAACGTTTCCACAGTTTTGGCCACTACTGTACGGGGAGAGACCAGCTGAGGCAAATGAAAGCTGAGCCTCCCCAGGGATCACACAACCATTCAGAAACTGGGGGGAGCATTTGCGTAATCACAGGGAATCTTTGCACATGTCCTCCACCCTGTTTCTGAGTGGTTTCACAATTGCTGGGGAGGCTCAGCTCTCATCTGTCTCAGTGCTAGTCTAGTGCCAGCTGGCTTCTTCTATGATCACACAACCCCCTCAGAAAGTGGGTGGAGACTGAGGCTTGGAGTAGGATAGGTGAGGCTCTGCCTCTCCTGACCATATGTCCCTGGTGCCCACACGACTCACCTCAAAGAGTAAGAGACTTTTCCTGCAGGCTCCTGCTTCACCTTGCCCCCATTTTTGGGAGGGAGCGACATTGTGCCCACATGCTACCACTGCTGCCTGCTTTGGTGAGAGGAAGAGACTGATCAGGGTGCCCCCATGCTGAAGTAATCTGCTTGAAGAGGAGAGGAAAACAATTGTGACCTCATGTGGGTCACTGTGACCTCATGCTGATGCTCCACTCCTGCGGCAGACACTGGCCAATGTGCCCTACCCTACCTTCTCACTACCTGGAGGGAGACTGGCCTGTGTGCCCATTTTTATAAGAAAGGTTCCCATTACACCCTGGATCAGACGGAGGTTTTCTTGTTTGTTTGACTCTTCCGTTCTCTCAGATAAAAGTTCCACCTCTTCTCAGGCAGTTGCCATTGTCCACCGCTGGGAGGTATGTCACATTGCCACTGTCCACAGGATGGGAGGCATGACTGCCATGAGCAATGTCTATCTGTCCATCTGCTACCTGCCAATCACTTCTCTAATGAATGGAACCATTGAAGAGTTTTCAGCCACTGCCCAGGATGGGAAAGCATCACAGAGCCAACCTGGGAAAAACTATAGTTTCCTCAGAGACAACAACCTTCCTAATAAAAGCTATGTTTAAAAAAAAATCTCTAAAATTAAGAAACCCAAAATGTGACCTCCCACACATCCATATGTCAAACTCATTCAGGAATATGAACAACAATCCTGCAAGATAGGCTAGTACTTGCATTGTTAATGCAGTAAGTTTGGCTTGTCTAAAGGTCACTCCTGTGCTAATATGCAATCCTGCTTGACTCCTTTGTGGGGATTTTTAATGTTTGTCCCCTCCCCGTTGAACATTTTCTTTGGTGGTTATGGCATAGGATAGCCTCCTAATGAGAAATAACAATCTCTTCTCCATCTTCAGCTGGTCTAATTTACTCCAAAGTATTTCCCTGTCGAGGCCCCTTTTAGGAAGGCCACATACAATTTGAGTTTGACCTTCCTGGAGTATTTATATATTAAGTAGGGAAGTGTAATACAGTGATCCAGTGTGGATTTGCCCTGCTGAAAACCCACTTACCTATGCATGAGCTTGCGCTCATCACATATGCTTGCGCAATGACAGCCCTGCTGGTGTAGAAGCCCAGCCGCTGGTAGACGTGCCACGGACACCAGCACAACATCGGGAAAATACTGTACTAAAGTAGCTTAGACATCACTCAGACAGCAGTGCAACTGGCGGCAAAATCAGGGAGGAGATTGGGGTGGTGCAGGCAAGGGACAACAAGGAGTCAATATACCAACCCCTAATCCCCATTCAGGTAACGGACATACTTTTTATGCCAGAAAATAATAATAATAATAATAATAATAATAATAATAATAATACCACCACTATTTATATACCGCCTTTCTGGTCATTGGATTTCTCCTCTGTCTTTAATAATCAAGGCAGTTTACATGGGCAGGCTTTTCTCAACCCCATATAGGGGTTGTTACAATCACAAGTTCTGTCTTTCAAGAACACTACAGACCAGGTGGTTTCCTTCATAGTCCAGCATCAATCTGGCTGCACAAACTCCCACGCAAGGCTTGACAGCCACTCCTCCACTCTCACTGGAAGGGTCGTCATCTCCACTCCTCTTACCAGCTGGAGAGATTCATCTCTGTCAGCTGTGTTTATCGGCAGTTCACGGTGACTTCCGGTTGGCTCTAACTACCATCTGAGGTGACCTTCAGGCTTCAGAGGCGGCAACTTTTCCACTCTGCCAGACCTTCCTGCCCACCAAAAATGCTACACCAATGACAAAGATGGTGTAAGTAGGAGTAAACCCATAATCAATCAATCAATCAAACAGTATTTATATACTGCTTTTCAACACAAAGTTCACAAAGCGGTTTACAGGCAAAAAAGAGTTAAATGGTTCCCTGTCCCAAAAGGGCTCACAATCTTAAAAAAAAATGCAGAACACCACCAGCAACAGCCACTAGAAATACACTGTGCTGGGGTGAATTGAGACAATTGCCCTGCTAAATATAAGAGGAACACCACTTGGAGAAGTGCCTCTTGCCCAGTTAGCAGGGGTTAGCATAAGGCAGTGGTTCCCAAACTGTGAGCCATGGCTCCCTGGGGAGCCACAGAACCCAGCCAGGTTTGGAACTGCTAGATCCTCACTAAAACCTGCCACAATGTATAGGGTTGTAGACCTAATGGGGAGCTGTGGCCAATGGCCCAGAATGTCAGGGGAGCTGTCAGTCAAAAAAGTTTGGGAATCACTGCCAGAAGGAACAATGGGGAAGGGAAAAAAGGAGAAAATGGAACATTCTGCCATTGTCGTTGCCCCGCCCACTTCCTGACAATGGAGCACAGGATACAGGCCACATTTGGCAACCAATTACAGCACCTGAACCCCAGTATGAAAGCCCTCGCCAGGGAGCCAGCAACAGAAATTTTCTACAGGCTCACTGTTCCCCTGATTCTAATTAGTACAGCTGTCACCTGGTTAAAGAATCCAGGTGAGTTTTAATCAACTAAGGGCCCGATCCTATCCAGCTTTCCAGCGCCGATGCAGCCATGCCAATGGGGTGTGTGCTGCATATTCCAGTGGGGAGGAAGTCAAGGACTCCTCCTCAAAGTAAGGCAGCATTTGTTCCCTTACCTTGGGGCTGCATTGCGGCTGCATTTGCACTAGAAAGTTGGATAGGATTGGGCCATTACTTAAAGTTGCATAGAATGAAAGCAATACCCAAGAAGAAGACGAAATTAGTTTATTTTGGGGGTGGGGGTCATGCACGTAATGTTGTAGCAGGTGCCATCTACAGCCATTCCCTCCTGCAAGAAGCTGAATTGGAACACTTTATTCAAGACGGCTGTTGATGTCTGCAGTTTTTATAAGTACCGATGTGAAAAATACACGGGATGCTGTAGAGCCAAACCATGCAGCCATCCAGCTTAGTAATATCCAGCGACAGACAGCAGCTCTATAAAGTTTCTGGCTGAGATCTTTCCCATCCCTAATTAGAGACACCAGGGATTGAAACTGGGATCTTAAGAACATAAGATGAGCCCTGCTTATTCAAGCCAAGGCCCATCTAGTCCAACTTCCTGAATCTCACAGTGGCCCACCAGATGCCTCAGAGCACAATTCAACCCAGCGTTGGATTGGCCAGCGCCAAATCCAACACTGGGTTGGGGAGGCTGGAGCCTCCCCGTAGCAAGGGGACATCGTGCCCTTACCGTAGGGGAGGCTCCAGCTTCCCCAATGTGCTCCTCTGATCTATGCCTGCTAAACAGCAGGCGCAGATCCAAGGAGGCAGCGTGGCCCGAATCGGGGCTGTGCGGCCTTCCGGACGGGCTTAGGATTCTGCCTTATGGCCAAATCCAGAGCCCACCCACAACCTCACTCCCCCCCCCCGGCCAATCCCATGGCCACCTGGACATGGATCCTCCCTTGCGCTGGCTGGTCCCATTGCTTGAGCGCCGATGGGGGGTGCTGATTGGTGCCCCCGCATCGGCGCTAACGATGTCACATCAACGCTATGACATAAGTGTCGACGCAGCAGGTGTATCTAAATTGTGCTGCCCGGGAGCACACAACAAGATGCCTACATCCTGTTGCCTCTCCCTTATCCTACATCTAAAACCAGGTGTTGCACATACCCATCACTGCCTGTAGCGTGCGACAGACTTTTCCTCAATGAATCTGTCCAATTACCTTCTAAAGGCACCTAGGCCAGCCATCACCACCTCCTGTGGCAAGGAGTTCCATGCAAAGCAGACGTTCCATCACCCTCTATTTGCAGTATACCCCTATTTCTCCCTATCCACAGTAACTGTTTTAAAAGAAATAAATTTGTTATCCGTTAATCAGGGGGGCCTTTTTAATCAGTTCAATTGGGTTGAATTAATCAGACCAATTCAATTAATCAGATCAATTCAGCAATTAGAAGATGCAGATCTTTGAACTGGGTATGTGTTTTCCTTTCCCTAGCCTACAAAATTAGGGCAAGAGCTTCCAAGTGGAACTATGTAATAGCTCTACTTTAAAAGTATCAGAGTGGAATAACCTTGAACAGAGTAGAAAAGTTGTGACTGTGGTTCTAAAGAACTCTCTTTAAAATGAAAACCATTCAATGTACAAAAGCTTTTCAGTTCTGCATGTAGGAAGAGGATACTTTCATGTAGCGATGGGATGCAAGGCATTGTTAGCCCTGCCCTAGAAGATAAAGGTCAATCTTCCTATGTGATTCTGCTACAGAAAGGAAGAGAAAATTGAAAACATTGAGTTGTACCCTTAAGTGCTTCAAACGTTGACTGACATCTATTCAAGTTCACAGCTAGCCCAATTTATACCAGCAGAGTGTCTACTCCATTTAGGGCCCAGTTCTCAGTGCTTATTTGCCAGCATAATGTGTCTTCAGATCCAAACCCAAGTACTGTATTTCATAAGATACCTTGAGCATCATTAAGAGCATCAACATGAGCATCAACAGAATCATGGAGTTGGTAATGATCCGGTGCTTCATCCAATCCAATGTACTGTTTTGGGGAAAGTCATGCTGCATCTAAAACACCCCTGGCCAATGCCTATCCAATGCTTTTTACACACACACACACACACACACACACACACAATGTTGAAAAATTCCACAACTGCTCCAAAACTAGATTTGTTGGTGAACAGCTCCAACGAATAGGAAGTATATAATATAATATCTAAACAGTGGTTCCCAAACTGGTGGGTCATGACCAGCAGTGGGATCTGGGAATAAGGAAGCGGAACGCTGGGCGGGACTTATGCGTGATTGACAGCCCGTCTGTTCTGTTCCTCGGTTGCCCTGGCCTCGGGGGGGGCTGCCCCCAGTTGGCGTGCCCCACCACTGCTCGCCCAGGCACCCGGCGTGCCCGCCACCCGTCTCCCCGGCGAGCAGGCCCCCCCCCGAGTCCAGGGCAGCCGCGGAACGGAACAGACAGGCAGCCAATCATGCGTAAGTCCCGCCCAGTGTTCCGCTTCCCTATTCCCAGATCCCATCACTGGTCATAACCCATCAGCTAAGGAAGCACTCTGCACTAACCCCTTAAGGGGTGGGGGCAATGTCAGCAGCATGTCAGCATGTGATGTCAGAGGGGGGTGATGTCAGCAGCATGATCCCCAGGATCTCACTGCAAGGTGCTTCTTTACTCCCCTGAAGCCAGCACCAGCCTCCGGGGGGGTGAGGGGAGCCTGTAGACACCTCCAATCAGAAACCGGAAATGGCTTCAATCATGATTTTCACTCATTTCCAGGCTTTGAGGGCCCTGCAAAGGTATCCCCAGGCTCCCTTCACACACATCCCCAAGGCTGGCACTGGCTTCAGGAGTAAAGAAGCACCTCTCTTTCCCCAGCAGTATTTCAAGCCTATCATTTCTGAAGCTCCATGGCATCACTTGTAGCAGTAGACATGGGGTTTTGGCTTGTTTGATAAGATTATAGGAATTCTTCACAAAGTTATTTTAAAGGTTTTCCTGGCTTGAGTTCAAAAATGGAAATTCTTATGGTATATCAAAATACAGTAATTCCTATCTGGTTTGACTGCGGGGCTACCGTAACTCTTCAGATTGTTTTTCCTCTAGATTTTACCACCAACAGTGCATGAGATTTTTTAAAATTATCATGAGAAATAACAAGGCATTTCTCATTGGTATCTTCAGACTGCACTCTTGCCCACAGTTACATGCATGAAAAGTGGTGCTCTTCAGTTTACATGCTAAGACATCATTTCTGTTGAAAATAATGTGGAATTAGCATCAAAAAATGACGAGCAGCGAACGCTCCCTTGCCATGGGGAGGCTCCAGCCTCTCCTAAGAAGTGTTGGATAGGGCGCTGGCCTGTCGGCCTCGCCAGTCCGGCGCTGATTAGGATTGTGCCCACAGTCAGATCCTGGACCAGGATTTTTGCCAGTTATGCAAGCAGTCTTTGTGCATTGGTTGCCCAGTAGGATTAGTTCTGCTCCAATGAAAGTAACTAGAGATATTGTACCTAAGGGAGATTGGGGGCGCAATCCTAACCTGGAATTAGGCCAGCAAAGTTTGGCTGGCACAAGAGACACCATAAAGCGTGTTCAGACCACTCTCGGAGTCAGAGAGGCCAGCACACAGGCATGCACCATCCTCCCTGAGTCCGAGAGTGGTCCAAACAGGCTTTACAGTGGCCCTAGTGCTGGCCAAACTTTGCTGGCCTAACTCCACGTTAGGATTGCGACTGAGAGTCTAGAATGTGGATTAAGATCAATTACGGTGAGCAAGCAAGATTAATGCGGGTGCATGTGGAGAAAAGCTTCCTGCTTCTGTTTTAATGACCACGTCGCTTGTAAACTCTTCCTGACAGGAGAATGCTGCATTAGTCAATGTAGTACTGGTGAGAACTGAATCACTTTCCTCTAAGGGAAGGGAAGATAAATCACAAATCTATCTATGTGCTCAGTTCTATTCCTGGAGAGTCGTTCCGTAGTCTCAGGCATTCAAATGTTTGGTTTGGTTTGTGTTTGTTCTCTCCGATGGCTTATTTTTTTTTTTAATGATTCTCCTTATCCTGTCCTAATATTTAGCATGTGCACAGTGCTCAAGAGTTCAAAGTGCCTCATACATATTATCTGGATGCAATCCTTACAACAACCCTGAAGTAAATAGTATCATGCCCATATTGCAGCTGGGGAGTTGAGGCTCAGGCTACGTGGAGCAAAGGAAAATGCCATATACTGGCATGCCCCACTATCCACTGATTCGGTATCCACAGTTTCAGTTATCCATGGATAATATGGATAGCGGGACTCCTATTAAAAAGATAAGGCTTAAGAACAATGAGATGCTGGGGATCTACTATGTTAATACAGGTGTGCCTCAGTATCTACTGATTCGGTATCCATGGTTTCAGTTATCCACGGATTCCATGGATACTGGGACGCCTATTAAAAAGATAGGGGAACATGAAACAAATCTCTCTCTTTTTTAATTTTGCTGCAGCAAAACACTGATATTCCCCTATCTTTAAAAAGGTTCCCCTAGTATCCACAGTTGCAGGTATCCACTGGGGTGGTGGTCGTCCGGAATAGAACCTCAGCGGATACTGGGGATGCCTGTACTGCATCAAACCATGTAGTTTAATACTGCCGATACCGACAAGCACAAGCTCTCCCAAGTTTTCCGGTCGGCATTCTCCTCCGCCATTCCTGGCAATGATGGAGCTTGAACCTGGACCTTCTGCATATAAAGTTCTTCCACTGGGCTATATAACCCTTCCCTTTAGAAGTGGAAAACTGATATCCAGATACGAGTTTATGGCAGAGGTGAGATTTGAACAAGGAACTCACTGATTTGTTACACAGTCATTATACGACACAAATTCTCAGAATACCATAGAAAAGACCCATCAAAAGGACCTGACCTACTCAACAGACAGCGCAATCCTGCACTGCCCGTCGTGCCAATGCGACGTCATAGCGTCGGCACGACATCACTAGCGTGGACGCGGGAGCACCGAGTGGCACCCCTGCGTCAGTGCAAGAGCTGTCAGGCCAACACTACAAGTAGTGTCAGCCTGACAGTGCTGACAGCGAGCTTCTGTCGCATCAGCCAAAGATGGCTGGTGTGAGGGAGGAGCCGTACCGAAGCGGCACGCGGATTGGGAGGGAAAGGGAGATTTGGGTGGGGGGAGGGTGGGACATGGGCAGGCTTGGGAGGCACTTCCTAAGCCCATCCAAGAGGCCGCGCGTCCCCGATTCAGGCCGCGCGGTCTCCTTGGATCTGTGCCTGCTAAATAGCAAGTGCAGATCTGAGGAGGCTAGAGCCTTCCCTACGGTAAGGGAGTGCACGTTCCCTTATGGCGGGGAGACTCCAGCCTTCACTATACTGCGTTGGGATATGGCATTGGCTGGCCAGCCTCGCCATTCCAGCGCAGTATAGGATTGCGCTCTGAATACAGGCCATGAGCATACTGTACATGAAGGGCAATAAAATATGTATGTATGTATGTATGTATGTATGTATGTATGTATGTATGTATGTATGTATGTATGTATGTATGTTTGTATGTATGTATGTATGTATGGGTCAGTAAAGCATCCCCAAGAAGACTACAGTAATTACAGTAATGACCAGTGATGTCATGCACCCACTACGCACCACTACGTGAGTACCGGTTCCTAGAAGTTGAGCTGGCCCCGTCCACTCGAAGCTGGCCCCGTCCACTCGAAGCTGGCCCCGTCGGCTGGTTGGCTCAGCAGCTGCACATGCGTACTGCACACACCGCAACCTGTGAGGAGGCAGGCAGGCTGTGTGGTGGCGGCGGCAGCGGCATCATGACATCACTTCCAGCTATGACCTCACTTCCTGCCACGACATCACTTCCGGCTTATGACATCACTTCCGGTGGGCGGACCCCAACAAGTGCCAATCAAAAGTGAGTACCTGTTCCTAAATCATTTGGATGACACCACTGGTGATGACCTAGTAACTTGAAGGACACATGTCCGTGCATAATATTTTAAATATTCTGATATTTTAGATGAGGAATCAAATAGGATGATCTGAAGAAAGATTCATTTTCCATATCCCCCCCCCTCTCTCTCTCTCTCTCTCTCGTGTGTGTGTGTGTGTGTGTGTGTGTGTGTGTGTGTGTGTGTGTGTGTAAAGAATTATGAGCCTCTGGGGAAGTCAGCACAATAAAATATCAATGAAATAATGGTACATATCCTGTACTATGGAAAAACTGCAAATACAAAAGTATTTGAGCTATAATTTCCCATCCTTTATTTAAGGTTTGGGGTCAAGTTGCAGGTGCATGGAAATTTTTTTCCAAGCAGTTTGGCATATAAAGAGAGAAAGATTGAAGGCTGAAAACAGGAAGAACTGGATTTTCTTACTGTCACTCTGCTACACTAATAATAAATCTTAGCCCAGATTTATTAGCCCAATGCTAAGATTGCTAAGATCTAAAACATGAGAGAGAGAGAGAGAGAGAGAGAGAGAGAGAGAGAGTTCACACATGCAGATACTGAAACCAGGGAATTTGTATATGGAAGCTGGTTTCTTTCCTGGAACACACACATTTAAGGTGCAATCCTAACCAACTCTCCAGCACGGACATAGCTGTGCCCATGGGTCACGTGCTGCGTCCTGCAGTTGAGGGGCAGTCATAGAGGCCTCCTCAAAGTGAGGGAATGTTTATTCCCTTACCATAGAGCTTCTCTGCCCTTACCCCATTGCTGGAAAATTGGTTAGGATTGCGCCATTACTTGGAGCAAGAATCACTGAATAGGTGAAAACCTAGTGAAACAAAGGGTTTTAAAGCCTGCATGATAAACTCGTCAGTGTGTAGAATACTAGCTTAGATTCTGTTTTCATGATTATTCCGCGCATTACAACAGCAACCCCAAGTTTGCTACTGAGGACACACTCGACAGAGTGCTACAAACAATGCTGGTTCTCTGGTCACCGTAAATGAGGGCAAGCCCCTTTCCATCAGCCTGCCTGGACCCACCCCTTCTCTTACCCCCAACAAGCGGCTCTGCATGGGATGGAAGGAGAAAAGAACCTTCCCATTGGCCCACCATCACCCTTGCTTCCTGAATTGATTAGCTTCACTTTTACTCACCTTCCTTTCCTTTCTGGGGGTGCAATCCTACCCAGCACCAGAATGGCAAGGCCGGCCTTTCTGTAGGAGAGGCTCCAGCCTCCCCTATGCACTCCTCGGATCTGCGCCTGCTAAACAGCAGGAGCAGATCTGAGGAGACCGCACAGCCCAAATTGGGGCCGCACAGCCTTAGGGCCAAATCCGGAGCCTGCCCTCCCCCCGGCCACAATCTCCCTCCCCCCCACCAATCCCCGTCACAGAACAGGACGGAGCTTCCCTCGCGCCAACTGGCTTTGGTCGACACAAAGGAGGTTCACCGTTGGCACTGTCAGGCCGACGCTACTTGTAGCATCGGCCTTAGAGCACTAGCGCCAATGCGGGGGTGCTGCTCGGCACCCCTGTGTTGGCGCTACCAATGACGCATCGACACTACCACATAGCGTCAACGCTAAGGGCGCACTTGGATTGCGCTGTGTCTTGCACGCTATTATCTTTCCATTGTAAAAGGCAGAGCCCTTCTTGTTATTTCCCATTTTTGCACAGTGTTTTAGGTATAACAATAAGCAACCAACAATGATAGAACATGTGGTTCTAAGCTTCTGTGCTTGCTGCATTAACACATTACATTTTAAGATGTGCACTTTAACATCTTTAATGTTCAATGTAAAAATATGTAATGCATTAATTAGCCCCTTATATGTAGGATCAGTGGAGAAAAACCCTGATTTAGTTGTTGACTGCCGGCAGCCCCCTTCCCCTCATGCGTAATTCTTTTCAGATTCTAAATGCCAAATTCCCCATTAATGTTTCACTAGGAAATCTATAGAGCAGCATGAAGCTACATGGCTGAGCATATGTTTACTGCGAGGTTAATTGACCATATTAACAAGGTTAGTTGAAGTTCCTTGAAGGTTGTTAACCACAACCAGAAAACAAGCAGGCAGTCCAGCGTGTGGAAAAGCCCACTTTGCCAGAAGCTTCTCAGGGTGACCAGGGCCTCCTCTGCACCCAGGCTCTGGGAACAAACTCCCTTGCCAAGGCCTCACAAAGGCAGCTGTCCTGAAGAGCAATTAAAAGCTATAAGTACCCACTTCAGAGTGCAATCCTAACCAATTTTACAGCGCCAGGGTAAGGGCAATGCAGCTCCGAAGTAAAGGAACAAATATTTTCTTACCTTGAGGAGGCCTCCGTGACCGCCCCCCCCCAATTGCAGCATTCAGCAGATGCCCCATTGGCACTGTTACGTCAGTGCTGGAAAGTTGGATTGGATGGCGCCCTCAAATACTTTGTAGATATGACTGTGCTACTAGCCAAAGTCCTCTTCAACATCAGCAGCAAGTAAAAAGCTAAAGCACAGGTTTGATTCATATTCTATTTTATTCTTCTTTGTCATGTGCTCAGATAGTTAAGCTCATGCTTTATTTACATTCGGTGACCTTTGCAAGTGAAAATCCAGTATAATATTTGCTAGGAATTACAACTAAATCTTGAGTTTAAAACAATCTTTTACAGTCCGGTATGCAAGTGTGTGTGTGTGTGTGTGTGTGTGTGTGTGTGTGTGTGTGTGTGTGTG
>JAJKFI010000015.1:2489954-2500685 GCA_029204185.1 Lerista edwardsae
GTGTGTGTGTGTGTGTGTGTGTGTGTGTGTGTGTGTGTGTGTGTGTGAGAGAGAGAGAGAGAGAGAGAGAGAGAGAGAGCTAATTATTATTATTTGTCAGTAAAACTGGTATATAAATACTGTTGACTGACTCGTGTGTGTGTGTGTGTGTGTTCATTTTGTAATAGCGCAAGGCTTGTCAATTACTGAGACATATGGATAGGATATAGCACTGTTTATCTAACCTTTCCTAATCTATTGCTCTTCATGTTATTAGAAAATCTGGCTGAAAACGTCTTTGCAAATATTTTAGAACAAATCATTTGCAGATTATGCCGGACTCAGTCATGCCTTAAAGCAGTTCTCCACAGAGCTGTTCATATTTCGATTGAGGAGCTGCAAAAGATGACATCTGTATCTGTCTGAAGCATTACATTCATTTCCCCTAAATATCCTTTGGTGTCATATTCTTCAGAATGGAAATACTGCAGCTGACCTGAGTGATAGGAAATTCTGCTCTTCCAACGGAGGGTCAGCTCCCAATGAACAAGAGAGCCCCCAGGACCTAGGATTTGTTTTTCAAAAAAATCTACACTGGCTCCCAAACTGAGGGTCCGTAGCCCACTAGGGAGTCATGACCCAATTATTGGTGGGCTGCAACATTGACAAGACGGATAAGGAGGGTTACCAGATACAAACTGGGACTGAGTGCCTATCCCTTTAACCATTGTACAGAAGAGGGATTTTGGGCAGGTATAGCTCATCATGGAAGGGTTTCAAAAGCTGCACCTGTCAAAATTCCCTCTTCTGTACAATGGTTAAAGGGATAGGCACACTGTCCCTGTTTGTTTCTGGTAACCCAATGGATAAGGCTATGTGCATCAACCTGCTACTTGGGGTGGGGGAGCACTGCTGCCCAATCACCATTATAGCCACAGAGGCTTGAGCGGCTAGTAAAAACCTTTTTTTAGGTGGGACTTGATGCTTTGGGAGCCACTGATCTACAATTTTCTCAGGTTGAGCACGTACTATGGGGATTATACAAAAGCAAGCGCATGAATAAGTCCAAAAAAAAGTTCAGACATGATTTTTCATTATGACTTGGAAAGGGGAAGTATCACATGCCCATAAGCAAGCAAAATCTTTCTGGAGACCGTAAGGAACATACAGGAGGCCGCAAGGAAAGTCTTGAACTTTGGATGGTGGAAAGAAGTGCAACCAAGAAGTTCAGAAGGAGGACAGGGGATTGTTTTATGAACTCTTGTGCAAGCTCTTGCAAAAGTTGTCATCCTGTGCAGAGTCACAATGCAGTAGGGCAGGGGTGCACTACACTGTGAAATGATATGGTACCTAAGCAAGATGCAGGCTGGAGCATATAAACTGCACCAGACCATTAAAAGATTTTGAAAAGAAGAAAAAAAGCTTGTGCAAAGTCTTGTGGAAATAAAGTCAACCATCTGGATTCGGGAGGGGATCATTTCTGCTGAACCAGAAAAATTCCCTTCATAAGCAGAAGAGGACTTGACCTGAAGGACTTGAAGGAGGACCTGACCTGGAGCGCAAACACCGTAGCACTGGTTAAGAGGGCCCAGCAGAGACTATACTTTCTGAGACTTCTCAGTAGGCAACAACTGACTGAGAAACTGCTGGTGACTTTCTACCGTAGCTACATAGAGAGCATTTTAACCTACTGCCTTTGTGTTTGGTTTGTGAGTTGTTCAGTGGCAGAGAGAAAGGCGCTCCAGAGGGTTATTAACATGGCTCAGAAGATCATTGGCTGTCCCCTCCCTTCCTTGGAGGAGCTTTATAGCTTAAATTGTCTGAAGAAGACTTCTAAAATTTTGAAAGATCCATCACATCCTGGTCATCGGATTTTTTGAACTACTGCCATCAGGCAGAAGATACAGGGTGATTAGAACAAAAACGAACAGATTAAAACATGGTTTTTATCCTAGTGCGGTGTCTAGACTAAATGCGGTGGTATAGCGAGGTGTGAGCAGAGTTTAAGCAAAGTGGGATTGTATGTGATGTTTTTGTTTTTGCTTTTGTTTTAGTGTATTTAGTGTAACCCCTGCTAACTGGGCAAGAGGCACTTTTTCAAGTGGTGTCCTCTTATATTTAGCAGGGGGAGAGCAATTGTCCCTCTTCACCCCAGCACAGTGTCTTTCTCGTGGCTGTTGCTGGTGGTGTTCTCCATTCTTTTAGACTGTGAGCCCTTTTGGGACAGGGAGCCATTTGGCTTTAATGTTATTATTTGCCTGTAAACCGCTTTGTGAACTTTGTGTTAAAAAGCGGTATATAAATACTACTGATTGATTGATTGATTGATTGATTGTGTTGTTTTTACCATGCGAAAGCACCTAATTTCATTGTACATGTGTACATGTGTACAATGACAAATAAATTTCTATCCTATTCTATGCTAGTGGATGGCAGAGCCATTCCCAGGCCCAAGTGCGCCTGGGTGCGGGGCAATGTCACCGCACCCCCAGTATGGCTGCGCCACCCCCGTGTGTTGCCCTGCCATGCCCCCCTGCACTCGAAATCACTCCATTAAAGAGCAATACAAGCACAAGGGAGGGTGGGGTGGAAAAGTGTGTGGGTTGTTGCCACAGCAGCGCCTTGCTGCTGCTGGTGCCCATTGGGCCTGTCACCCCCGGCAGCACCCCCCCCTCCGCCCCTGAATCCAATCCATACTGATGTTCTTCTAATTTCATCTGCCACACAACCATCACCCCAAGCAATTTAATTTGTTTTACAGAGCCACAGAGAAAGTACACAATATTGATTCCAAGCGATGCCAATGAATACTGTTTAGCCTCGTTTCCAATCATGTGCTTAATTTCTTTTAAGCTCATAAATACTTTGTCATATTTTAGGCAACTTTGTTCAGATGGGTTTTTCTGGGCCAAGTTGTGACGTCGATGTTGCAAGCACCAAATCTGTTGACTTGGATATAAAATTATCTTGAAAGGTTCTGGGAAATGGGCCATATTTGGTAGAGAGCCACCAGCATAATGGCACAAGGATATCATGTATCTGCCTATTATTGCCTGCTTCAGAATAGCTCTCGCTAAACACTACTTCCACATTTTTATTTTGCATTAATAGGTTTCATATCAGTGAAAAAATGCCATTCTGGAATGGTGTTATTGATTAAAACAATAATTTCTTAAAAAAAAAAAAACACCCTCTTTTGAACGGACATATTCACAATGAATATTTACTAAAACACGATGGGTTACTAATCACAAACTTTTGACAGAGGTGACGGTAGAACGGAAATTCTGATTTGCAGCTACTCTTTACATACATACGTATCAGTTCGCCTTCTTTGATCATCAAAAGGGGCTCTCCTTCAAGGACCCCCTCTGTCCTAAGTTAAAGGGATGGCAGCTTAGGGGCGAGCCTTCTCTATAGACAGCTCCACAAATATGGAATTCCCTTCCAGAAGAATTAAGAACTACACACTCCCCCACGGCCTTCCAGAGAGGGCTCAAATCATACCTATTTCATCTGGCCTTTGGTTGATGGTTGGCTGCCTGCCCTCTGTCCCTCTGGAATTTTGCCATAGTTTGTCTATTCCCCTGGTCAATTGTTTCCCACCCTCCAAGGGCTTGCTGAGGAGAATTGGGTCTCTCCTTATTTCTGAACGTTCT
This sequence comes from Lerista edwardsae, assembly GCA_029204185.1. Lineage (NCBI taxonomy): Eukaryota > Metazoa > Chordata > Lepidosauria > Squamata > Scincidae > Lerista > Lerista edwardsae. Next base: position 2,493,593 of record JAJKFI010000015.1, read on the forward strand.
TTGTGTTCCTGTTAAATGTTTAATGTTTTTAAATATTGTTTTAAATGTGTTGTACTTACTGTGGTTACATTGTATTTTGTTGTTCTCTGTAAGTCGCCTTGGGCACTTGCTTCGGCATGGGAAAGGCAGGGTATGAATTCTTCCAATAAATAAATAAATATTTATTATGTATATAATTGTATGGGGACGTGGTGGCGCAGCGAGTTAATCCGCTGTTGCTGGGCTTTCAACCGCAAAGTTGGGAGTTCGAGACTGCGTGATGGAGTGAGCTCCCGTCGCTTGTCCCAGCTCCTGCCAACCTAGCAGTTTGAAAGCACCTAAAAAATGCAAGTAGATAAATAGGGACCACTTCGGTGGGAAGGTAATGGCGTTCCGTGCGCTACGGCGTAGAGTCATGCTGGCCACATGATTGGACAAAAACGCCGGCTCTACAGGCTTTGAAACGGAGATGAGCACCGCCCCCTACAGTCGGTCACGACTAGACCATTCGGTCGTGGGGAAACCTTTACCTTTATATAATTGTATATATTTCTAATATCTTTATTACATTATGAGAGCCTTCTGTGGGGCTGAGTGGCAGGCTGCAGAATTGCAATCAAAAGCTCTCCCCACATCTAAGTTCAATCGTGGCAGAAATCGGATTCTCAGATAGTTGGCTCAAGCTTGACTCAGCTTTCCATCCTTCCGAGGTCGGTAAATGAGTACCCAGCTTGCTGAGGGTAAAGTTGACTGGGGAAGGCCATGGCAAACCACCCTGTGCAACTAAATCTGCCTAGTAAACGTAGCAATGTGATGTCACTCCCATGAGTCAGGAATGACTCGGCGCTTTGCACAAGGGACTACTTTTCCAAACCTAATTGTGGCATTTATTTATTGACTACTCAAGCCAACTGCAGCACCAGTCTGCTTCAATTTGAAGGAACAAAAAAGTGCAATATCAGCAAGGTCAAGATAATAATTTAAAGGGGTTGAAAGACCTATCTGTTTCAACTGGCTTTGGGGGAGGGATGTACAAGGGACCCCTTTCAAAAGGTTAACCTTTTAACTTTTATGCTGTTTTTATATTTGATGCTGTTCTGCTCTTTTACAGTTGTTTTTCTTGTCCAGCTCATTTTAATGGTTTTCAAATTGTTTAATTTTAATATGTTATTTCAATGGGTTTTTAAATTTTTTGTAAACTGCTTTGAATTTTAGAAAAGCAGTATATAAATCCGACAGACAGACAGACAGACAGTCAAAGTGGGCATCCTCAGTTACCATAAGTATCCCCTTTCTGACATGGCAAAACTTGGTCCCCAATGGAACAATTTGCCAATGCCGCCACACCATTTACTGCAAGCACTTAAAGATTTTCTAGAACCCTTTTTCAAACAAGGTGCTCAATTTCACTAGCAAAGGCCAAGTGAATGATTAACTGGGCTACACGCAACAGAAAGAGGCCTCAAAATGAAATTCTTTTCAGGCAGCTTCTCAAACAAGCATACTCAAGAGAGGTGAGCAAATACAAGTCAAAAACTCAACTGACACTTCTGTCAAAGGGCTTTCAGTCCTCACCACCCCAACACAATAAAAGTGCCCTTATCAGTATTTTGGATTATCCAAAAAGCTAGTGAACACACAGCGGTGGCAGCAAGGCCACCTTCCTTATAATAGGCATGCTTCTCTTCAGCAGTTTCCCTCTCTCAGCTGAGCAGGGAAGGCACTCTGTGTGTGAGGTGGGCGACATGAAGACGTGTAATGCAGCAGACCCCAGGCAGCAGATATTGGGCACCATTAAAGGGTAGAACATTGCCAGTTTCGTTTCTCATATTTTTACCAATCCAGGTGCCCAGAGTTGATGAGTTAAAAAAAATTGAAAGGATATGTGTACCCTTTGCAACCATTCTCAGCAGCACTCCAGATGAAAGTATTCAGTGTTTTTTTGCAAACATCACTTTACAAACAGAACGTGGCATGTTCAATGCTAACATTTTGCCCCCAGCTGAAGCTCATGCAGGCATACCACTGAATTCACTGAACGTCTACGGGTGTAAGGGAGGTCAGAATTTTTATTGCTAAAATTTAGCTTTGCTGAGCATAAAAGTGAAATGATTAACCATATTCCTCTGATGTGTATTATTTTGTTACTCACAATAATTTCGCCACACTAATTCCAGCTGGTTAGGCAAGCATGAAGTGAACCACAGGTCTTCTTGAAAGATTTGATTCCTATTTGTTCATGGGTCCATTTGCAAGGCAAGAAACATTTAAGCACTCTTAAAAAAAAGAACAAATTGCCCGAGGCACAGTCGTGGCTGGTACTTACGTCAGAAAGCAGCAGTTAATATTTTCTAAGTAGCTAATCATTTGAATATGGAAATAGGTCTTAAATTTCAGATTGAGATGTAGGACCAGAGTAGAAGTGACTTTCATGACGTCACTGTCCCTGGAGTGCTGCTTGATGATTCTATAAATAGCACATGCTGGGGGTGGTGGTGGAGAAATCTAGAGCGGAAGGCTTTGACCTTGTACCTTCCCACCAGCACCTGGATCCAGATTGTGTTTCCCCACCACCACCATGAATTATGTTTGCCCTGGTGGAAAGAAGCTTCAATTTGTTCCAGTTAGTGAGGGAAAACTTGTTATTTTGGAAAAAAAAACAACCGTCAGCACACGTCATTGAATATTTTTTATGGAGAGTAGCTAGGAGCAAATCACATCAATAATCTTGTGCATGCACAGGGGTCCTATAGTATGTCAAGCACTAGGATCTGCTTTGGTACTGTCAACTCTGACTACTCTAAATTCACAGATCAATCTACATTGCTCCAATTTTCCCTATTTACCAGGAACAATTCCTACTTACTGATAACTGTCCCTGATAAATGACTGACCCTATTGTTCCTCCTCCTCCTCCTCCTCCTCCTCCTCCTTCCTTTGAGGTTATCTTGGAATTGCCTCCTCTGCAGTCTCTGTCCCCCTCCCGGGCCTAAACCACTCTCCTCCCTGCCTTCCCCTGCCCTGAAAGATTGCCCTCTCGCACCTGTTCCACCTGTTCCACTTCCCAACCAGCACTGGACTTATCCCACTCAGCAGGCGCTGCTGCAACACTGGCAGAGGCCTGTCCATGCAAGCCGTTGTGCCGGTGGCACTGGCCTTCATGCTGGCACAATGTGCTTTACTGCCCACTGGCAGGAGCCAGTTTAGGATTGGGCTGCCCTTCAGTAGGACCGGGCCTTAAATTTGTACCTTAAATTTAAAGGGCACAATCCATCCAAATGTAAACATTTTTATGAAACCCCATTGGTTTCCATTGAAGTTAAATACAGGGCCGGCCCATCCAAAAGGCCAACTTAAGCAGTTGCCTCAGGCAGCAGACTAGCAGGGCACTCACGTCTGTACTCCTGCCACTGGCAGGACCAGTGGCTGGTATAGCACCTGGTATAGCACCTGGTAAGGCTAGGGGCAGGCAGCATTTGGCACAGTGTTTCATGGGCCAGAAGGTTTTGGCCCTGGTTTAACACATGTTTAATTCTAATGTGGGACGTGGTGGAGCTGCAGGTTAAACCGCTGAGCTGAGCTTGTTGACCAGAAGATTGGCAATTCGAGACCACGCAATGGAGTGAGTTCCAGTTGCTTGTCCCAGCTCCTGCAAACCTAGCAGTTCGAAAGCATGTAAAAATGCGAGTAGATAAATAGGTACCACTTCAATGAGGAGGTAACGGCATTCTATGCGCTATGGTGTAGAGTCATGCCGGCCACAGGACCGCGGTAGCTTGACATTGGACAAACGCCGGCTCTTCAGCTTAGAACCGGATGAGCACCGCCCCCTAGAGTCGGTCACAACTAGACCATTTGGTCGTGGGGAAACCTTTACCTAATTCTTTCCCATTAAGAGAAATGGGACTTAAAAGTGCTTAACTTTGGCCAGATCAGAACCTAAATTAACTTCCTTTCTTTTGAAAATGTTTTGGAGTATGTCTTTTAAAAAAAACCCAAAACATACACAGTTCATGTTACTGAACTTTGTGCCACAAGGCTAAAAATGCAATCTATCTTGATCAAGAAGACATCCAAAGATACAATAACAAACAGTCTGAGGACTGCAGTCTGTGTGAGCCCGCATGTTTTTACCACAGCGTGTTTCTATCTGATCTGTTTCAGGCACATTTTGCTGACAGGCCTGTGAAAGAAAAAAGTCTTTCCTTTTTATGGGCTTCTCACCTGACTGAATTTCATGTGTCCGTGCACCAGTAATCCTATCATGGACCATTCTCAGGGTTTGTTTAAGGAAGACAGGATGTGACCATAAGCAGTTTGACATGGTTATTTAAACTGTGCTACGACCCTCTTGTTTCAAAGTAAATGCCATAACTTTTAAAAGCAAACATCAGATCCAAATTAATTAATGGGGGCTAGAGGAGATTAATCCAAAGGCAAAAGTGGTCAAACCAAGTGCAACAAATACAACAGAAGAGAATTAGGGTCAACGAGTGTAACATCTCTAAGGCCATGTATCAGGACTCTTAGAGCACAATCCTAACTTGGATTTTGGCCATCACAGTTAGGCCAGCAAAGTTTGGCTGGCACAAGGGACACCATTAAAGTATGTTTGGACCACTCTCAGAGTCAGAAAGGCCAACACATAGATGTGCACCATCCTTCCTGACTCTGAGAGCACAATCCTAAACAGCATTGGATTGGCAAGGCTGACAGGCCTGTGCCAAATCCTAGCACTGCTTTGGGGAGGCTGGAGCCTCCCAACAGCGAGGGAACGTTCGTGCCCATACCGTTGGGGAGGCTCTAGCCTCCCCAATGCACTCCTCGGATCTGAGCCTGCTAAACAGCAGGTGCAGATCTGAGGAGACTGCGCAGCCTCCCAATAGGATTTAGGATTCAGCCTTATGGCCGAATCTCAAGCCCGCCCACGTCCCCCCCCCACCCCCCCCCCCCCCCCCAACCCCTGTTCCAATGGGCACGGAGCCTCCCTTGAGCTGGCCGGCTTTGGCCAACACGAGGGAGGCTTGTCGTAGGTGCTCTCAGGCCGACGCTACTCGTAGCATCAGCCTGAGAGCACTAGCGTTGATGCGGGGGTGCCACTTGGGGGTGTCAGCACTAGTAAAGTAGTGTCGACGCAATAATGTTGCGTCGACGCTACAAGCCAACTGGGACTGCGCTGCCTGAGTGGTTCAAACTTGCTTTATGGTGGCCTAACTGAACCGGCCTAACTCCAGGTTAGGATTGCGCCCTTAGTTTCCACCTTTTATCCATCACAGACTCTCAATAAATTGTGTCCTCAGTAGTTTGGAGTTCTCTTCTCATTTTAAAAGTCCTTCTCATTTTACAGTCCTAACTAGGACTAGGCTGCCTTTTACAACAGCAGGACATAGTCTCTGGGTTCAGTAAAGGGAAGTCAACCTCAGACCACGGCTTGGTCCTCTATCATCTGGCCAACAAATACTCGCGGAAGCCCAACTGTAAACTGTACACTGCTTTCTTGGATCTGAAGGGAGCCTTTGACTCTATTGACAGAGATCTGCTCTGGATCAAATTAAATAAACTGAACATCGACCAAAGGTTGCTCTTTCTTATCAAAAAACTGCATACTTCTACAACATGCCAAGTCAAGTGCTCCTCTACTGGGAAACTAACCCCAAAGATTTCCATTAACAAAGGTGTCAAACAGAGCTGTGTTATTAACTGTGTTATTCAAACTGTGGGTCAGGACCCACTTGGTGGGTCATGACCTGATGTCAGGTGGGTCGTGGAAAGCTGGGAGCAGCCATTTTGGAAACTGCAGACCTTAGTCTTGTAACATTCCTTTTGTGAGTGTTAACAGTTTGAATTTTTAAGTAAGGGTTTCTTTAAATTTTGTTTTTAGTTCAGTGCTTTTACATAATATTTTGTCCTAATTTCTGTCAGGGATGTTTCATGGTTGTAAACTTGCTGCAGCCCAAGAATGCCAATTTGCATTTCAGGAGTGTCATTTCATTATGATACAATGACAGCAGTTCCTGCTTGAAAATGTCACTTCCTGCCATAACATCACTTCCGGTGGATCCCGACCCGAGTGCCATTCTCAGAAGTGGGTCCCGGCCTAAAAAGTTTGAATACCACTGCTTTACAGTGTCCCTTGTGCCAGCCAAACTTTGCTGGCTTAACTGTGCCAGGCTAACTCCAGCTTAGAATTGCGCTCTCAGCATTGTTGCTGCTAAAGACCACTATGTGGTTAAATTCTGGAATGTCAGTAGTTATGTCAACTGGAGCAGTTACGTCTTTGTCATGTGACCAGCCCAATTGTCTTTTTCCACAATCAAGGTCCAGTAATTGCATTCGTTTCTCTGTCAGAACTGTATGTCCACCAGAACATCTCTAGAGGAATAATACAGATGCATTGCACAACACTGTGCATGACATCTGTATTCTTCCTCTTGAGATGCTTGGCGGAAAAACCTTCTAATTGTTCACTCTAATTATGTGAGCAAGATCCAAATATCACATTTGCTGACAACACGGTTGTATTCATTATTAATCTGGATGTTTCTCAAAGGTTTTTATCTTGTCAGATACTGTTGCAAACACTGGTCTCGAAAGGTCAGTGCTGCTTTTGTCCAACAAGAAGGTTCATAGAACGATAGATATAAGAGTTTTCCGTTGCCAGTAATTCAACGTTGATCTAGTTATACAAATATCGTCTGGGGTCCTGCTGCATGCTGGATCACTCTACCACAACGCGACTACACGAAGCCATCCTATAATGGTTCCAGTAGTTGTGTGGACCCAGCCTTGGTGTAGGTCGGGGGTAGGCCACGCAGGGCTCGTGAGCTACCAGTAGCTCCCTGAGGCACCTGGTGGGCCACTATGAGATACAGGAAGCTGGACTAGATGGGCCCTTGGTCTGATCCAGCAGGGCTCTTCTTATGTTCTTATGTAGCTCTTGGGGTGGTTACCAGTAGCTCATGGTAGGTTTTTTTTTCCCTGCTCAGGTAGGTTTTTTTTCTACCTTTAAATAGTGGTGGGGGGGAAGAAACCTGGACCATGAGGGCTGTATTTATTAAAGATTTCTCTCTCTCTCTCTCTCTCTCTCTCTCTCTCTCTCTCTCTCTCTCTCTCT
>JAJKFI010000015.1:2501270-2523776 GCA_029204185.1 Lerista edwardsae
TGGATATCTGATGGTTGCCCACCCCTGGTGTAGGTGGTTCAGTCAGACGCCTATTAGTACAGTACAGTCCTTGGATCACTTCTGAGAACCAAACTGCATATTGTGTCGATAACATTAATAGCTCTGGGGCACTTCATTTTCCTTCTCCAAACAGCAGCTCTGTGTGTGTGTGTGCGTTGCGCGTGCGTGTGCGTGTGCGTGTGCGTGTGTGTGTGTGTGTGTGTGTGTGTGTGTGTGAGAGAGAGAGAGAGAGAGAGAGAGAGAGAATCTAGATCAAGACCACAGTATCAGTATCAACAGTGAGTCATTTAACTCTGTCTCTACTATAGTCTTGATCCAGATCACATCTCCTATTTGCCCCACCAGTGGCAGTGCTCATCCCAGCACAAATAGCAGTTGTGGGGGAAGAAAAACCAATCACATTATTAAGGAAATGTATACTTTAGCCATGACAGGGAAATAGGTTTTTACACTGTTGATGGTAACTCTGATTGGGAGCTAATAAATGACAGGCATTTACTGAATTTGTAAGCTTGTTTTCGCCATGCAGCCTCAATGCAGCAATTGTTATAATTAAAAACAGGATAGAAATAACAGAAAAAACCACAGTAACCAAAAATATAAAAGACAACATCAATATCATACACTAATAATCAATGACAGTAATAATTAAGTGAAAAACTATCCATCACAGCCTGTTCCAGAGTTGCACTGAAAACCATAGGCCATAAGCAAATGACTGAAGAACACAAAATAATGGAACCAATGGTTCCAAGCATGGTTCCATGGTTTAAGGCATGTTCACAACACTTTTAGCCAGCGATATGCATATACGCTTTTAGCCAGCGATATGCTCCAGGGATATGGAGCTTAGGATTGGCCCCAAACTACTCCTCACCTGGCATAAGCAAGTGAGGTGTATCTGCAGTGTCATATAACGTTGTGTAGGGAACAGCTTCCATAACAGCATAATTGTGCACATGGCAGTAGTGGCTGTCCCCAATGGCTCAAGAGCTTTGCATGCCTCCATCCAAAGCATTTTACAATCCTGCACTCAGGTGTGACATTCAGAATCTTCTGGTAAGGGTGACATAGCAGTACAGATAACGGCATACCAGTGTCATATCTGTTGCCACCTGACCATGACTGGTGCAAAAAGAATAAAAACTATTTATATAGCCGTAACTGCAAAGTGCTTCACATATGTTGTCCTAATAATCCTTACTTTACTTCCCTGTAAGATAGGCAGTGATATCATCCTCATATTGCAGATGAGGTGCTGAAACTGAGAGCGCAATCCTATACTTGTGTTGCGCTGGTGGTGCACTCTTGCACCAGTCCAGTTCTGTTGTGTCTGCGCCATGGAATTGGGTGCTGGAATGGCACAAGCAGTAGCGCTGGTGCACGGACACCGCTGTGCCAGTTGGCTGCACCAGTCGAGCACCAATTGAGTGCTGGAGTCACTCGATCGTTGTGGAGGGAGTGCCAGAGGTGTGCCGGAGGCATAATGGGGTGGTGTACTGGGTGGTGACAGGGGTCTGAGTCAGTTTCTGAAAAAGCCACATGTGAGCAGAGACCATCATGCAATGCTTCCAATTTGCCTATATAACTGGGGGCGGGCACATGCTAATTTCCCATGCAAATTAGAAGCATTGCATGATGGTCTCTACTCACATGTGGCTTTTTCAGACACTGACTCAGATTTTTGAAAGTGGAGTCACAGGGATTTCAAACTGAAATCAGCAAACGTAAAGAACCAACTACAAAAAAAAACTAAGGCTGAGCTCACTGTTACCTTAAAAGTTATGAAGATTATATATCCATGAAGGTTATATAGCCAGCTTTCAGGCTACTTTAAAGATGCCTTGGCACTTTAAAGATGCTATGAATGGGTGGGGGAAGGTCTGGGCTCAGGACGCTTTCCCGACCTGTGGAGTGCTGGTCTACCCGCGGCTGGTCCCAATGGGTAGACCTGGACTCTGTGTAGCCCAGGTCTACCTGCGGCTGCTTCCAATGGGTAGACCTGGGCTCCTGTGTGTGGGGGTCTCGGGGTGCACTTCCATTTGGACTGGGTCCACCCCTGGTGGCATGTGTCCATAGAAAGGACTGGTGTGGGGAACTTCTCAATGGAGGGATAGGCTCCAGCACATGCCATTGCTGCTGGATCCACACCCTCCCTCCGCTTCTCCATCCCCCATTCCTCTCCTCCCCACCCAGTTTCGCCCCAGTCCTTGTCCTCCCCACCCACTGCCCCTGGTCCAATTGGTACAGCAAGGTCTGGCAGCAGATCTGCAGCACTGCCGCCTCTTGCAACAGCACTCACAGAATGGTTGTTGGAGCACTGCATAAGCCACCAGCAATCACAACAGCAAATGTAAGCTCCCAGCCCAATCCTGCCATTGGGCCGCCATTGTTAGTGATCCACAAGCACAAGCTGTGCTGTAGGAAAAGAAACTGGTGGGCCATGACTGTGCTCACAGCTACTGGATGGCATCCCAAATCTATTCATGACCAAGTCTCTGCTAACACTAAAAAAAATTTATTATCTCAGCCTTTCAGGAAACTGCTGAGCATGTGACTTGCGACTGCTTTGCTGGGAGAAATATTTTCAGAGCGATAACAGTAACTGGCTCTTAAATAAAATGTACACTGAGCCCCGGTGATGCGTGTAAAATGGTACGAGGCCGATTGTAACCAGTTCCCAGATTGTGGGATGGAAATGGCTACGTCTCGCTCCCTCTTTACTTCTATTATTGGCATGTTTGTTTTAGAGTTCTTTTCGGGCTTTAAAAAAAATCGGATATGTTACGAATGTCGCTTTGTGAAGCGACTCTCTGCTGTATGTCCATGTCAAGATAGTAACGGAGTAATTAATAATGGTAGTCCGAGGCAGACACATTTTACGCAGTTGAGACAAGGAACAGGGAAAAGGTTACTGAAGGCATTTTCCCATGAGCTTCTTGTTCCCTGCCTTCTATAAACCTTCTTCTCATCTGAGAAAACTCAGATGGGTCATTTCATCCCCCCAAAAAAGTACACAGGGCAATGGGGGTAGGGTTAGGATGTGGAACAAAGAACAAGCAATGACACTTGCTTATGCACAGGCAGTTTCCACTGATGGTGGCACAGAATGACAGCTTTCTCCAGGGCTCTATACAGATGCTGGAGATGAATGAAAACAAAGATTTATATAGATACAAACGATGAGGGTGCAATCCAACGCCCTGCATTGTGTCGATGCTATGTTGTAGCATCGACAAAATATCAGTAGCGCCAATGTGGGGACGCCAACTGGCACCCCTGCATTAGCGCTACAGTGCTCAGGCCAACACTGCTCATAGCGTCAGCCAGAGAACACCAACAGAGAGCTGCCCCTGTGCCAACCAAACTTGGCTGGCGCAGGGGCAGTTCTGAGAGGGAGTGTGGGAGGGAGGTGTTCTTAGGTGAGGGTAGGTGGGCTGGTGGGCCCGGGGAGGGGGAGGGGCTGGGATGCGGCCAAAATCTTGTCCCTGGGCTATGCGGCCTCAATTCAGATCCGAGGAACCAAAGGAGAGACTGGAGCCTCCCCTGGTGTAAGAACATGAACTTGCCCTTGTGCTGGGTAGGAGCACAAGGAACTTGCTGGGTAGGAGCACATAGGAACTTGCCCTTGTGCTGCTCCTGGTGCCTCCTAACCTGTGCTGGATACAGAGTAGGCCTGCCAGACACCAAGTTTTGCTCAGAAAGAAATACAGAAACATTCCAAAGGACTAATGTTCATGTTATTTGCATATCTCTAAGAAAATCAAAGGAAAGCTCAGCTCATAAGGAAGTTTTGCATAACCCAATATACCATATAAATGTAATTAGACCATATTGTTAACCTCAGCCTGGAGCTAGAAGATTCTGTGGGTTAACTGAGGATCTGCTTCTTTGGGTTGGCATTACAGGCATGCCCTGGTATTGCTGGGAATCCGTTCTGAACCCCTTCCCCCCCCCCATGGATACCTGAAACCATGAAAGTGGGGATGCCTTTTTAAAGATAGGAGAACATCAATGGTTTTGCTGCAACAAAGTAAAAAAAGAGGTTTGTTTAATGTTCCCCTATCTTTTTAATAGGCAGGGCTGGATAACTCACAAGCTGGAATCAAAATTGCTGGGAGAAATATCAACAACCTCAGATATGCAGACGACACCACTCTAATGGCAGAAAGTGAGGAAGACCTTCTGATGAGGGTGAAAGAGGAAAGTGCAAAAATTGGCTTGAAGCTCAACATTAAAAAAAACTAAGATCATGGCATCCACTCCCATCACTTCCTGGCAAATAGAAGGGGAAGAAATGGAAGCAGTGACAGAATTTATTTGGTGACTGCAGCCATGAAATTAAAAGACATTTGCTTCTTGGGAGGAAAGCTATGGTGAACCTAGACAACTTAATCAAAAGCCGAGACATCACCCTGCCAACCAAGGTTCGCATAGTCAAAGCGATGGTTTTCCCAGTAGCAATGTATGGCTGTGAGAGCTGGACCATAAGAAAGGCGGAGCGCCGAAGAATAGATGCTTTTGAATTTTGGAGAAGACTCTTAAGAATCCCCTGGACTACGAGGAGATCCAATCAGTTAATCCTCCAGGAAGTCAAGCCTGATTGCTCCTTGGAAGTACAAATCCTGAAGCTGAAGCTCCAATACTTTGGCCACCTCATGAGAAGAGAGGACTCTTTGGAAAAGGCCCTCATGCTGGGAAAGATTGAAGGCAAAAGGAGAAGGGGGCAGCAGAGGATGAGATGGTTAGTGTCACCAAAGCGATGAACATGAAATTGGGCGAACTCTGGAAGCTAGTTAAGTGGAGGACAGGGAGGCCTGGCGTGCTGTGGTCCATGGGGTCACGAAGAGTTGGACACGACTTAGCAACTGAACAACAACAAATCTTTTTAATAAAAGGCCCAGTATCCATGGTATCCGTGGATAACTGAAACCGTGGATACTGAATCAGTTGTCAGATACTGGGGCATGCCTATATTTCCGTACTCAAGTGTATAAATTTTCATATCATTGACTAAGCAACACAGACCCTCTTTTATGGGACGTAATTTGAAAAAAAAGAGTACTATATACATATTAAGAAATAAACCCTAATTCACAGGAACTGGAATATTCAGGAACCTAAAAAAAAACTAACAAAAGAATTTGTTTGCATAAATGTACAAAAGGATGCAGTAGCAAGTCTATAAGCAATACAGCATGACCAAGTCTCTACATTTCCAGTTAACGGAACTGATTACATTTAGAACTGGGAACTATTTTTCTGTAAATCATCGTTCAGTCTGGGCTAACCTCAAGTGATGCTAAATCCTATCTGTCATTGTGGAATGATCTTTTCCCCCTGTTTAGCTACAGTTTGGAACAATGCCACTTTGAAAAGGAAGGCTCCCTTCCAGTCTGTGGGACTGCCTGCTGGTTTGTAACACCCAACAACACTGTTATATTATCAAAGGGCAGTACATTCCCTGTTAAGTTTATTAAGTGTGCACTCATCTTCATAGCTGAGGTCACCCACATCAAACAGTTAATATATGAGCCTAGTTGGGTCTCATCATTTTTAGCAACGCATTGTGAATGGTCTATTCGTCAGTGAAAATGGGCGGCACATTCCTAGATAATACCTTGATATCCATTTAAACACAATCTCCCAGATATTCCAGGATGTAGATTTGAGAGGTTTAATAGTCCCTAATCTGGCCCATATGTCTTCTTCTATGTCAATCTGGAGATGGCATCTTTACGAGCATCAGCCAACCCCTAAATTCAGCTGCTGCTGCTTCTCATTAGACAGTAAAGCCCGGAACCTGGATTGCATCACCACCTGCCAGAAGACAGTACCATACACACAACAACATATATCTCTATATATCTCATCAGGGAGTGAATTGTGAATTGCAAGCTGCTTGAGAAACCAATCTTGGATGAAAAAAAAGGATGCAAACAGAAATACATAAATAAGCAAGCCGCAGCAGATTAAGAGTGCAATCCTGACCTGGAGTTAGGCCAGCACAGTTCGGCCAGCAAAGTTTGGCCAGTGCAAGGGCCACTGTAAAGCAAGTTTGGACCACTCTAGGAGTCAGAAAGGCCAGCACACAGACGTGCGCCATCCTCCCTGACTCCAAGAGTGGTCCAAACGTGCTTTACTGTGGCCCTTGTGCCGGCCGAACTCTGCTGACCTAACTGTGCTGCCTTAACTACAGGTTAGGATTGCACTCTTAGATACAAACTGCAAAGTACAAATTCTGCTTTGACTCAGAGAATCCCCATAGCAGCCACTTGCATCCAGCTTCACAATTTATGTCTTTTTCGTGTTGCCTGCCATTGCAAAGAAGAGGCACTCTGTGTGTGTTTGCCTTGATTATTCTGTAAAATAATTCTGACTGATGTCAATAGGACCTGAATACTGCATTTACATCCCACTTGTGCACAAGGCCAGCCTTCTAATGAGCCCTGACGAGGCCACAAATCCATGTCAGGACATTAGAGGGTGAGGCCAGACACCTATTGCCTGGTGGCATCAGGATGAAAGACTAAGAACCACCCTCCTCCTCCTGGGTTTCTTCCTGTCATTGCAAAAGACAAAGAGGGGAGGATAAGTGAGGAGGGGAAGTTACATGAAGAGGGGAGGTCTAACCCCCCTATCTCTGTTCCTTTCCTCACTTCCCTTTTCCCTTTCCTCTCCTCTTTTAAAATGGCAGGCAGTGGGAATCAAAGGAGGTGAAGGAGGATGAAGAGGACAATGGGAAGAAGAACAAGGTGGTCTCAAGTTGTGCAGAAGATTGTCAGGAGGACCGGCTGGTGGATACTCAGAGGGAGTATCAACGACAAATGACATGCACTGCCTGACCTCATAGGCACCAGGGTGGTCAGACTGGCTGGCTTGCATGCCCAGTGGTCACAAGCTCATACAGAAGCGAATGGAGCCTGAAGCTCTGTGCGCATAGTGGAAATCTGTTGCAGACAAGGAGCCCCTGGATTGGAATACATATATTCAAATCTGGAAACTACCTCCATAGCAAAGTCCCACCTGATGATTTCAAAATATTTTCTGACATGTTTTGATAGGCTTTGGAATACATTCAGTGACAAAATCATTGCCTGTCATCCATTCTTAGAATACCAAACGTCTTCCATTTTTCCATTGTAACCCAGGACGTCATCAGGTGGACTGGAAATGGAGCTACAGCCGCCTAATTCAGACCATGTGTTTTTCTACAACATACAGATGCTAGTCTTCAGTTGTGCTCCTTAACAAAATAGTAATATTGAGAAATGCCAGCCTAATCAGCTTTTTCAACACAGAGAAGAAACGCGGCCGCCAAATTATGCAATGAGGCTTTCCAATCTAATAACATAAACAAGACTTCAGTCTGAAAGCCACATGAAACTTCAGATCTGCAGATGACATTTGCTTGAACTTGCAAGCGTTCTTCGGTCGAGTTCGCTTGGCTAAGGAACAGAATCAGGGGTGTAGATTTGGGGAGAAATGTGCCTTGTATAATACAAACATATGTTGTGATGGAAAATTCGGAATTAAAAGAGCAGATTAAATCTGACTTCTTCAAGAGGAGAAGTACAAATAGTTTTACATTGTTGAACGCGCATGTGAAGGGTAGAGGGCTGGGCACTTGGCTTTGCGAACCAGTAAGGATTGCATCAGAACTGCTCTTAAAAACCATTTTCTACCAATGTTGCATTAGAGTCACATTGGTAGAAATGCAATCTCCAGCGTATCATTGGTAGAAAATGGGTTTATAACAACCCAGTCGCCTAAACTGAAGGTTCCATTCCCATCCAATCCCAGTACCGCCTTCAGCAGGACTCCACTTGCAGCTATGGCTAAGCATGACAAGCCAGTGTGGCATCAAGCAGTGTTCTTTCAACCTGTGGGTCGTGACCCCAATGGGGTTGCATAACCACAATGGGATCCCACCTCGTTGTGCGAGTTGCAGCAACCTGTCAAAGCCCGTGCAAGAGAGGGCTTGTATCCTATCCAGTCACGGTCCTGCCTTCTCAAAACTGAGTCCTTGATATAATCCTGCACAACCTCTTCTTGCTGTCTTGCCCTGCAGCGCCTAAGGCTGGTCCTGCTCAGGCTACTACCTCACAGGGTTGTTGTGAAGGCGCAAGGGGTAGGGGAAAATGGGACAGGCAGGTGCAGGGAGTGGGAGGATCAGGGCCTGGGAGGGGGCAGGATTGGCAGTAGGTTCCCAGTGTCAGTTTATTTATCTATTGGGTCATAGCCAGTGATGTCATCCGGGCGCGCCAGGACCCGGAATGCCCGGATGATTGGCAGCCCTCCGCCCCTATGGCGGAGGCCAGCCACACCTCCCTGTGCCTGGAATCGCTCCATTTCAGAGCGATTCGGACGCACGGGAGGGCGGGAGGGCCCAGAAACAGTGCACCCGTCCTCGGGAGAGGCGGCGCGGCCCGGGCCCGTCCGCGGAACTAGCGGAACGGTGTACTGGCCCATTCCACCAGGATGACAGCGCTGGTCATAGCATAGAAAAATGTCGAAGACCACTGGCGTAAGGGACAGAGCATTGGATTTAGGCCAGGAAAGTCTGGGGGCAAATGTACAGCTCCATTTAGCCATAAAGCTCATTGGGTGACCTAGCAACAGTCTCTGTTGCAATAGCCTTTGTGTAACCTTTCTCACACAGTAAGAGTCAGGCCTCCCCTGCCACAAAAACTCCCACGCACTTACTGTATACTGGTGTGGAGTCATTTAAGGAAGTGGGATACACATATAAGAAGGTTTATGATGCAGGTGGCCGCTCAGTAGCCTGTAACCAACACCTACCCTGACTGTTTCAGGGCGCAATCCTAAACTGAGTTAGGTCGGCATAAGCTAAACCAGCAAAGTTTGGCCAGCACAAGAGATACCGTAAAGTATGTTTGGACCACTCTTGGAGTCAGAGAGGCCAGCACACAGACGTGGGCCACCCTTCCTGACTCTGAGAGTAGTCTAAACACGCTTTATGGTGGCCCTTGTGCTGGCCAAACTTTGCTGGCTTAGTTTATGCCGGCCTAACTCCAGTTTAGGATTGTGCCCTCAATCCCTTACACTAAGACCTGAGCCTGGGGTGTGAGGAGAACATTCCGACAGGTGGGGTGGCCTAGGGCGGGGGTGGAGGTAGGATGTAGCCATCCCTGGTCTTGAGTTCCGCGGCTGCTGTATGCTCATACTTGCACCTGCTAAACAGCAGGCCCAGATCTGAGCTGCCCCATTGGGGCGGCAGGCTACCCCAGCTCCAGGCCTGCTGGCTTGCCTGCCTACCTGTTCCAACTTAGGTCAGGATTGCACTCTGAGAGCCCATTACTGAGTTCCCCAGTGCTAACAATGCACTTGTACCAGTGGCACTTGGTGTCACAAAAGTGCCATAAGGCAGTTTCCTGCTGGCGGGAGACACCCAGCGCTGGTGGAGAGGCCAGTGCCAGTTGGTGCAGGGCCCCTGTGCCAGAGGGATGCCCTGCAGAACCAGTTGACAGTAAGAATCCGTGCCAGGCAGTAGACAAGACTTCTTGCAGTGAGGGGAAGGCAGAATTGGGCAGAGGGAAGGCAACCAAGGGGATTCAGACGCTGCCACTGTATCTGTCCGGGGTCTCCCCAGACCCTGGCTTTTCCTGGATCTGAGGGCCGCCTCCACAGACGAGGAATGGCAGCAGCCTCCAGCCTCCCACCAGGGCTCAGACAAGGCCCCCAGGGAAAGCAGGAGGAAGATCAGCCAGGGCGAGCCAGGCCAAAACCCTGGGGATGGAGAGTAGGGCTGGGAGTGATCCTGCAAACCCCTGTGCCCTTCTGGGCAGCTAGGCCTGTCTCAGGAGGAGAGGAAGGGGTGGAGTCTCAGGGGCGGGACCTGGCCATAAAAGCAGCAAGCAGCTGGTGATGAAGGCAGTCGTGTATGGGGAGGCAGAGCAGGAGGTTGTGGAGCAAGGGCCTCCTGGATCTCCCAGGGTAAAGGACCAAGGGTGAAGCCACCCCCTTTCCCTGTGACTGGGCTGAGGCTGACTTTACCCGCTTGAACCGGCTCGACCTTCCTGGAGCTCCCCACTTCCTCTCGTCAACGGTCGACAGGTACCGACACACCCGATGGAGTACGAACCCTTGGACCCCTTAAGCCTGCCACTCCAGGGGACGTGACAGTATCCTATACCCCTCCCAAGCCCATCCCTTGTCAGCCCCCTCGATAACCATTAGAGCCGTCCAGGCAACCATGGCAATGCATAGGGCTGTACTTTGGCTGTACCAAACATCGTCTCCACATGCTACCGTCACTGCTCAAAATGGCTCCAACGGCGAGTGGGTGGGGCCAACTACACGGTGCATTGAAGCGCCTGCACTACTTACCATTTTGCCGTCCTTCTAGCTACATTACTGAATGGCTGTCAGACTGTATCCATGCTTGCTGAATGCAGACCTGTTTATCTGTTAGGGAATATTCTGCCCACAGGTTGCTCGTTCATATGCTTTACATAGACGGCTGCAGAAATAACTGGTTTTACATGCAAAACCGGAGCCAAACACAGGATTCATTATAGTGGGGAGGTCAGCAGGTCAAGTAACTCCTGACTGTTTAGAGCTTTAGGCAAGGTTTTCCGCAGCATAGAGATTAATAATGAAGTACGCAAATATGAGTGTTCACCTTTGGCACCATGAAGAAACAAGACCTGAATCCTAATGAAGAAATAGCTGCTAAATCCTGTACTGTACTATGTATACTTACACAACAGAATTTGCATCATTTTGAGAAGGATTGTGAAGAAGCGATGAAATCCGAATATACAAGAATACTGTCTTGGGTGCATTAAAAAAAAATTCTGAATGAATGTATCAATATAGATGTTTGTGTGTTTGTTTGTATGGTTGTGAAAATCTGATTGCATTGCTAATCAAGATGAAGATTAAAATCTCATTGAATCAGAAGTTTTGGTTTTTCTGTTCAGCACCTGACAAAAAATCATGGTTATTGCCTAACATACAGTTTCCCAGCAGTGTATGTTTCTAGAATAAAATAAGGTTTTACCATCTCTTATTCTAGCATACAAATAGTTTTCTAGCCCTGTCAAGATCAGTGGACAGCACAGTTAGGCCAGCAAAGTTTGGCCGGCACAAGAGCCCCCATAAAGTGTTTTTGGACTAATCCTGGAGTCAGGGAGGGTGGTGCACGTCTGTGTGCTGGCCTCTCTGACTCCGAGAGTGGTCCAAACATACTTTACGGTGGCCCTTGTGCTGGCCAAACTTTGCTGGCTTACCTTATGCCGGCCTAACTCAGGGCGCAATCCAAACCAGTGCCGGAATGGGAAGGCCGGCTAGCCAACACCATATCCGACACTGGGTTGGGGAGGCTGGAGCCTCCCCGTGGCAAGGGAATGTCCGTTCCCTTACCGTAGGGGAGGCTCCAGCCTCCCTATATGCTCCTCAGATCTGCACCCTCTAAAGAGCAGGCACAGATCCAAGGAGACCATACAACCTGAATTGGGGCCACATGGCCTCTCTGATGGGCCTATGATTAGGCTTAATGGCCGAATCCAAGGCCCGCCCATATCCCGCCCTCGTCCCGCCCACATTCCACCCTCCTCCCGCCAATCCCCGTGCTGTCATGGCGCCTCCCTTGCGCCAGCCGGCTTCAGCCGATGCAAGGGAGGTGCTGCGCAGGCGTTACAGGGCCAGTGCTGCCACTAGCGCCGGCCCTGTGGCCTTAGCACCTACATGGGGCAGCCAATCGGCACCTCCGTGTCAGCGCTAGGCGCATAGCGCCTGCTCAACCCCATTGTGCCGGCGCTGCACACACTGTAGGGTTGCACTGCCCGTTTAGGATTGCACCCTGAATGATAACCTAAAACTTTAAAACATAACCCCAAACTGTAATAATACACAGCATGGCACACCTGTGCTGTAAGTTGAAAAGGAAAAGTACAAAGCCTGCTTTGTTGTAGCTAAGCTCTATGAGACAATAGAATCAATCACATGAAGCAATTAACCTACAATCTGCAAGCAGATGTTCTAATTTAACTGAGCAAGGAATCTCATTGAGAGCGACAGTGCAATCATTGCTAGCGCTGGCACACCCACGGCTATGCTGTTGAAAAAGTGCAGTGAAGCAGGTTTAGCAGGAAGGCTTGTGCTGCCCCGCTGGTGTTGTATCCGGCTTCCTGGCCACTGGCGGCTACCTACAGCTACTACTTCAGAGTATTTGTGAGGGTGGAAGGGGATGTAATACTGGAAAGGACAAGCCAAATGAGTTTGCCCTTTGACCAATTTCTAGGTCAATCTGTGTAAATCTGTAGGATCAAAAATCTGGTTATATGTACTGCTGAAATAATGAGTTTTCAGGAGGTGACTCTGAACAAGAAAATGTTTCAAAAAAAGAGCAAAATATTTCACATATGCTCATGTGTAATTTTTAACGCTATCATATATTCTGAAAATAATACAGCTTTAAACTGTTCAGAAACCATAGCATCTTTTTAATTAATGTATTTTACAGCTCTAAAGCACAATCATTCATCATATGATGAATTCATATATGAACTCATGATGATGAACTCATCATATGATGAGTTGCCATTTCAACTTTCTGCTGAAAGTGAGCTAGTGCTGAATTTTTCTATCTTCCCTGCAATGCCGCAGACACCAAATTGATTGAGGGCGCAATCCTATGCAGCACCGGAATGGCGAGGCCAACTCGACAGCGCCATATCCAACGCTGCAAAGGAGAGGCTGGAGCCCCCCACACACACACACACAGCAAGGGAGCATTTGCTCCCTTACCATAGGGGAGGCTCCAGCCTCCCCTATGCGCTCCTCAGATCTGCGCCTGCTAAAGAGCGGGCGCAGATCCAAGGAGACCGCGTGGCCCGAATCAGGGCTGCACGGCCTCGCAGATGGGCTTAGGATGTGACCGTATGCCGCCTCCCAAGCCCGCCCACATCCCACCCACATTCTCCCTCCTTCCCACGAATCCCTGTGCTGCCCCATCATGGCACCTCCCTCACGCCAGCCAGCTTCAGCTGACTCAAGGGAGGCGCTGCACGGGTGCAACAGGACCGGCGCTGCCAGCAGCACTAATGCCGTAGCGCTGACGCAATGATGTTGCGTCAGTGCTAAGCACCAAATAGAATGGTGCTGCCTGAAATCACCATCAAATTGGTAATTTGAAGTTCTTTTCCTCATTGCCTTCAATCTCCTGAAATTCACATCCACACATCAGTCCCTGGCTTCCAAAGTGCTCTCTAGTTCAGTGGTTCCCAACCTGGGGTTCGGGACCCCCAAGGGGGTCCCAAGCTAATTTTCAGGGGGTTGCAGAGAGTACATGGGGAAGAGGAACATTTGGAAGAGGAATTTGGCATTACCACCTTAATCAGCAATGGCATAGACAAGCCACGATGCATTCTGTACAGTAATATTCTCAGTGCTGACTTCAACTGAACTCAAAACACAAATTTCAGTTAACAAAGCATTCAGAACATTTTAAAAAGGATTTGGAGTTCTTTCAACTTTCAAAAAGCGTGAGTTATTAAAAACAGTTTCACTTCCTGTTAATGTCATCACTTCTGGATCTGTCAGCACAATGATATACTTCTTGTTTCCTGCTTAATGACATCACTTCCAGCCCTATGTCTTAGGGGAGTCCAACAGGTTGTTGTATCTAAAAAAGGGATCCCAGTGTAATAACGGTTGGGAACCACCGCTCTAGTTTGATCAGAATGGCTGGTGTTCTGTCTAACTAGTAGTGTAGTTAGAGGGGGAAAACAGATGTGGCATATAAGTGGCGGTGGCCCCTCCCATTCACCATCAGAGCCATTCAGGGCAGCAACACTTGGGAGACGGTGTTTGATTCAGCAAGTTCCTGTGAATTTCCGTCCTTGGAATGGCTCCAACAGAGAGCAGGAGAGATCACTTAGATGGCGCATTGAGACACCTGGAGTACGACAAGGCTGTATACTGTCACCCTGCTTATTTAACTTATATGCAGAGTACATCATGAGAAAGGCAGGGCTGGATGACTCACAAGCTGGAATCAAGATTGCTGGGAGAAATATCAACAACTTCAGATATGCAGATGATACCACTCTAATGGCAGAAAGTGAGGAAGACCTAAAGAACCTTCTGATGAGGGTGAAAGAGGAAAGTGCCAAAATTGGCTTGAAGCTCAACATTAAAAAAAAAAACCCAGATCATGGCAACCACTCCCATCACTTCCTGGCAAATAGAAGGGAAAGAAATGGAAGCAGTGTCAGAGTTTATTTTCCTGGGCTCCAAGATCACCGCAGATGGTGACTGCAGCCATGAAATTAAAAGACATTTGCTTCTTGGGAGGAAAGCTATAGCGAACCTAGACAACTTAATAAAAAGCCGAGACATCATCCTGTCAACAAAGGTTCGCATAGTCAAAGCGATGGTTTTCCCAGTAGCAATGTATGGCTGTGAGAGCTGGACCATAAGGAAGGCGGGGCACCGAAGAATAGATGCTTTTGAATTATGGTGTTGGAGAAGACTCTTGAGAGTCCCTTGGGCTGCAAGGAGATCCAATTGGTCAATCCTACAGGAAGCCAAGCCTGATTGCTCCCTGGAAGGACAAATCCTAAAGCTGAAGCTCCAATACTTTGGCCACCTCATGAGAAGAGAGGACTCTTTTCATCTTCTTTTCTTTTCTAAAAAGACCCTCAAGCTGGGAAAGATGGAAGGCAAAAGGAGAAGGGGGCGGCAGAGGATGAGATGGTTAGATAGTGTCACCGAAGCAATGAACATGAAATTGGGCAAACTCTGGAAGCTAGTGGAGGACAGGGAGGTCTGGCGTCCTGTGGTCCATGGGGTCGCGAAGAGTCGGACACGACTTAGCAACTGAACAACAACTCCCTAACCAAATCTATATCTCGGGGCTTCAAGTATTATCTCTTCATCCTCTTGTACAATGTATTAACAAAAACAGCAGCAGAATCCAGCAAACACAAGAGACTAAACATCATTCTTGAAGGAATTGGGTCCTTTCTGGGAGTTCTTTTTTTTTGGGGGGGGGAGGCGTTGTAGGAAACTACAACTGTGTATGCTGATATTGTCTGTCCCCGATAAAGAGCGCATGTCTAGGTCTATTATTTGATTCTTCAGAATACATTTGTCTCTTGTATCTACTGGACTCTGCTTTGGGCGGTACTGTCCTCTGTGGTTTGCGATGAAAAGATCCAGAAACTCATCAGTGGCAACAAAATATCCAATGGCAACATGTCCCAGCTTTCTAAATTAAAGCTTTCCATCATTGGTTCACACCAATTGGCTCTTTTCACCACTTAACTCATTCTCTTTCAATGAAAATTCTATTTAATCAACTATCATTCATATCCCTGTATCTTCCGATTTGCCCAAATTGTGCACAGCAGAGAGCGGGGAAAAATCCATTAATGGTTTCTTAGGATTCTTGTTACCATTAGTCCTCCATTTCCCTTGAGCTGCAGCTTCATTGAGTGGCATTTCAATATACTTATTTAAGACTCTTATGAAGTCTTTTTTACACGGTTGTCTTTGACTTGCAGTCATCTCCTCTCATCACTTCTCTCCTCCTTCTTTTCCTTTCAACACATATGATGCCAATAATTTCAAAATAATTCCATGAGTTTATGGAAAGTATTTTGTCATCTCCATTTGCTGAAAATCCTACATTTGTTCTAAAATATGTAGCAATTGCCGTCATTTCAATACTGAGCCTTTCTTCTTCATACCAAATAGGAGGTTATTCACCATTAATCTCATGGAGCTGAAAGGAAAGATTATTATTCCAATTGTTTCTCAAGCACTTAAAGATCCTTTAATTCTGTTTTGCATACTAGCAATGCAAGTCAGCCAATTCAGAGTCCCACATCTCTTTCCAATCACAATAAAGAAGGCATATTTAATATGCATTAAGCCTGACATTTGAAAGGTCATCCCAGTGCGCTCTGCTCTTAAATGTCAGCCTTAGCATATGCAACAGCCTAAATGGGCCAAAGATTGAAATTCAGAGCTCAGAGAGGAATTCAAAAATCTATGGAAAAACCAGGATGGATATTTTTGGTTTCCTGTTGTGACAATGAAGTTTTTGTGACACACTCTCTTTTCTCTGTTGCAAATATTCATTGTTGTTGTTGTTGCTGCTGCTGCTGTTGGGATCCCCCAGTAGGCATCCATTTAGCATTATTCAAGTTTTTTTTTTCATGCTGCATGCTATTTATAACTTGACTTGCTTTCAAAATGGTAAATTTAACATAATCATTCTTAGGTGACTAGACAGCTTGTGTCACTTTTTCCATTATTAACTTTTTAGAATGTACATAAAAGGAGAAAACTTTCAAGAATTAAATAAAGTATGCTGGAGTACAAGCTCGTGGAAAAAATATACAGCATTTGAGAAGCACCATTGTGATCTCCACAGCATTTGATACTGCCTTGAGTTTCTGTTTATAGCTCTCTTGTGGCTTTAAAAAAAAAATATTCGGTTTAATGATGAATGGTCTGAATAGGACACGGACTCACGAAATATTATGCGTACTATCCTTTGAACCCTTCGGTGAGCAGCTGTACATAAATGTTCCAATCCAGCAGTTATTTGTGTGCAAAGGGCACTCTAAAATGCACACATTTGGCTACCCCAGTTGCAAGAGTGGCCTTGATTGCTTCAGAGGAAGTTCCATATGCAAACCTCTTTGCATGGATGGGATAGTCCCACTAGAGCAGTAATTTCCAATCTTTTTCAACTCGCGGCACACTCACATGGCACCCAAATTTTCAGGGCACACCATCCACTTTTTCAACAATTGACAAGGTACACCACACTGCAGGTAGGAAGGTCACATCCCCCAATGGCCCTACTAAAACATGACCCTCCCCCAAACTCCTACACACCTACAGACCATTTGCGGCACAACAATAAGCCACAGCGCACCTACTGAAAATCGCTGCACTAGAGGCACAGAAGACAAAGCCTGCTGGATCAGACCAAAAGTCCATTTAGTCGAGCAGCTTGTTTCCCAACCATAGGCTTAACAATGAGTACGCCCCTCCCCACTGATGTGCCTCAGAACCTGGCTTTCAACTGTAGATTGCCACTGAACATGGAGGTTCCATACAGTCATCACGATTAAAAGGTTTTGGCAACATTCACATACACTCCCTGTGGGTGGAGGAGCTCTGTCTGAATCAGAAAGCTTATGGGATTCTGGATCAGAGCACCAGACACCACATGCATGCAACCAATGCAATGAAAAATGGAGGGGGGTGGAAACTTTCATTGAAAGACTTGGCTACGGTTACCCACGCTGATGTAGCGGTAACGTTTTTAGCTTCAGGAGCTCATCATGTCATCTGCCACAGTCGTGCCCCTTTAACACCCTCCCCCTCCCGGTGCCTGATCCTCCCTTTCCCTGCCCAGTTCCACCCCGCCTCCCTCTCAAAAAAAGTCTCCCTGCTGAGTGGCAGTGCTATTTGCCACTGGCGGCTCCTCTGCAGCATCCTCATCGCGTTGCAGCCCAGCACCAACTGGCACTGGCCCAGTGCCAGTGCTCCTCCCCTTGTGCCGTGAATGTGCTTTACAGCACGTTCATGGCACCCATAGCCGGCAGTATGCAAGTACCGCTGGCACTAGAGCCCATAGGATTGTGAACCAGCACACGTTTCAGCTAGATTGCTTGGCTTAGGACCAAGGGTTGGGCCAACCGAAAAGATGAAAGCCATGACTCTCACCATGGACTCATCTCATCTCATCAATGACTCTCACCATGGATGAGACTATTCATGGACAGACTGTTTCTTGGGAGATGACAACAGCGTCCATGGGGGAGAACTTGGCAAATCTGAGCCCTTTTCTTCACTTCATACATTACAAAAGCACACAGTATTCATGATGAGTTCTGAGTGTGGAAAAAGACAGTTCAAGTCCTTTTCATTCAAGCTTTGGCCAGGAATGAAGAGTGTACTTCCAATCAATCAAAGTTGTTACACTTTCTTCTACCAGTAGAGGTTAGAGGTTGCCTGTTGGGTTTTCATTACTTGTAGGGTGCCTTGGAGCATTACTGCAATGTGTTTACACAAGAATAAGATGCATATGTATCACTAGCATATGAATTGCAGGATGGAGCAATTCCCTCCCAAGATACATAACACTCTTGATGTTGGAGCTGCTCACATTTCTTTTGGGGGAGATGCATGAACCACCACCATTTTGGATGATAACTGCATGAACAAATCCAGGAAGCATGAATGAGCTACATTGACACATATCATTAATGTCCAAAGCCATCCACAGGGTTGTAGTCTACATACAATACGTCTGCTGGTGAAAGATTCATTTGTTCAGGGAAGGGACTTTTTGCCCAATTCTCAGAAGGAGATATGGGGAACCACAAGTGGCTGCAGTTATTGGGCTGGGGCACCTCCCTTATGAAGAAAGTCGGCAGTGTTTGGGGCTCTTCGGTCTAGAAAAAAGGCACCTGAGGGGGGACATGATTGAGACATACAAAATCATGCATAGGATGGATAGAATGGTTGGAAGAGATGTTCTATCAGAATCAGGGGACATACACTAAAATTGAGTGTTGGGAGAATGAGAATGGATAAAAGGAAATACTGTTTTACCCAGTGGGTAATTAATCTGTGAAACTCCTTGCCGCAGGAGGTGGTGATGGTATCTGGCTTAGGTGCCTTTAAAAGGGGATTGGACAAATTTCCAGAGAAAAGGCCATTGTGGGCTATAGGCCATGATGGGTTGTGCAACCTCCTTACATTAGAAGTAGGCTACTTCAGAATACCAGGTGCAGGGGAGTGGCAACAGGATGCAGGCATCTTGTTGTCTTGTGCACTCCCTGAGGCATCTGGTAGGCCGCTGTGAGATAGTTACCTATCCCCCCCCTTTGGATGAACAGAACTCCTTCCACGAACAGAGGAAGATCCTTATAGAAAAATATTTATTTTTATTGAAGAATTTATACCCCACCTTTCCCATGCCGAAGCAAATGCCCAAGGCGGCTTCCATGGGCAGGCTAGTCTAAACCACCATTTTTCAATTTTTTAATTTTTTTTTTTTACAAATATACAGTATTCTGCGATTCACCGAATCCTCATTCCCAGATGTAGCCTTCACAGTGTGGTTCTCTCCTCTGGCCGTGTGACATTAAGCTTCAGCAGGTGATCGTAAGTCCAGCCTGGACAGGTCCTCAAGGTTAGACTCCGTTCTTTTGCCGGCTAGTCTTCTCACAACATTCCCGCACTGGCTAATCAGCTCCACAGTGACTCCATTCTGCCACCACAGGTACTGCAGCTTGTCACAGCCTGGCATTGTTGAAAGTTGGCAAGCTCTAGTCCTGCTGTGGAGCTTATCTAGTCAACACTCTTAAATCTACAAAATGAATAAATATTATTCCCCATAATACCTGACTATATTATTTTACTGACTAACCCAGATGAAAGAAGGGCACTATCATTAGCATGGTGTAATGTAATCCCATCGGCTGTATTGATGGGCAGATATAACATCATCCCTTATAAGGATAGAATATGCCCATGTCAGATGAGGGTAGTAGAGTCGCTACCTCATATATTTTTCCATTGCCCCTTTCACACAGCGGCCCGCAAGATTTTTCATTCTAATATTTCACAGTTGAAATTAGATCATATGGATGAAGTTAATCTTAAATTCTTTCTTATGTCGACTGATCTGAATATGCTAAAGCACCTCGCTACTTTTCTTTGTGGTATTCTAAAATGTAATGTGGCCAGAGAATATGTATGGGATAATCTTAACTAGTTTTATTGATTGATTGATTTTTAATGTCATCAAGGCCATCCTAGTTTTAGTCTATGTATTGATTGGGCAATGTTGCTTTTCCTCTATATTTTTGCTCAGAATAATAACATTTGAGAGTGCCTTATTAGCAGTAGTGTCAGCCTACCGGTACGCTGGGTGGGCTCTGCTCGGTCGCTGGGCGGGTCTGCTCGGTGATCGGCAGCGTGCTCGCTGCGTTCCGTTGCGTAATGGCGAAAGCCCGCCCGCTGCAGCGGTAGGCTACCGGTAGGCTGACACTACTGCTTATTAGTGAGTCCTTAAATTTTCTGGTTGGTGTTTAGTGTTTTTTACATGATAGGCGACTATGTTGTACTGTGTTTTGCTATGCCAGTAAAAGTATTCTCTCTCTCTCTATTCCCCATTCCTTGCTCATATTCTTTCCCATGCCTAGGCAATGTAACCACTAGTAGTAGCTGTTAGTGATACCTTTAAGCAAATAATAAAGGTCAGGTAACACAAGAAGAGCCCTATCAGTACATTCCCATTTTGATATTCCATGCCACTTTGAAAGTCGAATCCTCAACAGCTCACAGTAGAACACCTGGCATATGGTAATTCTGGCACATCACTCCAGCTAAGGTTGGAGTTAGGTTGCTGCCTTTCAAAAACTCAGGCAGGCAGATCATCTAGAGGCATGTTGTGCTTTACCACTTTGCCAATTCATCTCCAATCCCATTCTACTGAGAACTGCTTTCCATCAACAGATCTGTGATGATCCTCCTGCTGTTCACCTTCAAGGAGAACAACCGAGAAGTTGAATGCAAACCTTTGCACAGTTGTTTAAATGGGTCTGAATAGCACTGCGATGCCAAAACAAATGCAGGAACTCCCCCCCCCCCGGGGGGGGGGTCTTTACTCTCCATTGCTCTTCTCCCTGCCTCTAATCAATACATCTTCAGTGCAGGTGGCGATGCCTCCTTGTATACAAAATATGACGTGCCTGGCTCCCTTTCAAGAAGGTATGTTGTTTTTCTATTGACAAAACGATCTACAGTGTAGTACTCTCGGATGATTCACCGAGAGGCCACCTGGAAACTGCGGCACACATCAAGTTGGGCAAAGGAGCAAAAGCCAAATGTCACATTGCTAAGGGGGGAGAACGGGGACGGAGCAGAGCACAAACTGAGCTTTTTAAAAGCTCATTCAAAAAAAAAAAAACACCCTGTGGCATCAATGCATCAATCACCACAATGAATTTCCATAGCTACATTCCCACACATTCCCATAGCTACAGGTTAGGGCTGTGTTTTTTTGGCGATATTTTTTCCAAAATTTCTTGATTAAAATAGCAAACAGCAGTGTTACGTGCTTATTGTACATTCTCAATCCAAGTTCTCATTTTTATTAATTTCAAATAAAAATGTACTAGGTATACAGGTGAGGGTGCAATCCTAAACTGAGTTAGGCCAGCATAAGCTGAGCCAGTAAAATTTGGCCAGCGCAAGGGCCACTGTAATGTTTGGACCACTCTCGGAGTCAGACAGGCCAGCACACAGATGTGAGCCATCCTCCCTGACTCAGAGAGTAGTCCAAACATGCTTTATGGTGGCCCTTGTGCTGGCCAAACTTTGCTGTCTTAGCTTATGCCGGCCTAAACTCAGTTTAGGATTGCGCTCTGATATAGTGTCAGCAGATCCAGCCACAGTATTAGTTCTAATTGGAAAAGTAGTCTATTTTATTTTCTGGAGAATATCTTAAACACCAAAATGCAGTGTTTTGTGTTTTTATTCACATAAAACCGCCAAAAAGCAGTTGTTAATGCCCAAAAGGTGGTTTTCAACAAGAACAAAAAAGCCACCCCTACTACAAGTATAAAGTTCTGGCATATCTGATCAGTGGGGAGAGCCAGATTACATGTTACGGGCTTAACCAATGTGCTTGTTTTTTTCTGAACTACACAGAAGTAAGGTGGGGGACCATAACATGGGGGGGGGGAGGATGCATTAACACCCCCCACCCCCCGGAGCACCGATCTAGATCAGGGAGTCCCCACCATTGCTGTTTGCTTCAGATGAGAAGCCACCATTGATGCTGTGCTTAAATGTAGCTGGATTGTGCCTATGAGAAACAAGAAACTAGCACAAATAGAACCACATGGGCATGGTTACAAAGGTTTGCAAATCTGTAGCTTGTAGTACATTTTTTGACCTTTCAGACCATGAGCCAAAACCCCATATAAAGGCATTACATTTCTGACTGAATAAACAATGGTGGATTTCGTTTTTTCTTTTTAAGAGAAAATAAATTCTAGTGTATTGTTTTAGACATCAGTATGCATCAAGGCAAACAGACGTTATTTTATTAGAACACAGGGAAATAAAAATAAATGGTACTTTTTATACTTGGGTATGCCTTCAGCATCACTCAAAGGATCTGAAGACAGCGAACACTACTAGGAATTTCCAGAGCCAAACTAGATGCTACACCTATCACATGCATGGTTTTTCAAGGGTAAAACAGCAGTCATGTGGGCCTCTGATCCAGGCTGGAACTAAGGCAAGGGAAAAGAGATTTCAGATCAGCTGAGAAGGTTGGGATCAGCTCAAAATGGGCTTTTCTGTGCTTTTTGTTCAACAGGACACCGGCAAGAGATTGAGGGGGCCTAATTCAGAATTGAATCGTTAGAATGTGTTGTTTTTGAACGTTCATCAGGCAAAATAATTCATTTTATG
>JAJKFI010000015.1:2523786-2535404 GCA_029204185.1 Lerista edwardsae
GCTGGCTTATCTTATGCCAGCCTAACTCCAGTTTAGGATTGTGCCCTTAGTCGATATAGTCTGGTACGGGAGGAGCTCCATCATAGGGATGACACAATGAGCTCTTGCACTTGGTGTCGCAAACCCCAGTGATGCCACTAATTGACATGTCCATGCTGTCTTCCAAAGATCTGGGGAGACCTTCTGAGGCCTGGGGAGACCTAGAGCCAGAGAAGGAGGTAGGTTGCAGTGCCCTTCACCACAGAACGTGTGGGCTGCAGCAGGGGGAAAGATTGAGAACCTGTGCTATGTGATTCAAGAGAGCCCCGCAAGACGGTCTCTATTAGAGCTGGATCTCTACAACCAAAGATGGCAGACAGAGGTGCGTTACTCGGTTTAGACGCTATTGCGGTTATCGGGTGCTTTGCATGACTTTGGTTTTAAGTATTTGTAGCCCTTGCCACTCTCTCAGTTTTTAAGGGTACAGACATTTAAATGAATAAATAAATATTGCCCACAGAAAGGGCAACAATCCAGTTCTTAAATCCACTACAGTCAATGGGATTTAAGTTGTCTGAGTGCATATAGGATGGCAGCCAAGACTACAACACCAAGTTCGCACATCATTCAGTTTTCATGGCTGTCAGAAGTATCACCTGTGACATTGCTTCATTCTTCCCAACAAGTAACAAGCTGGTTGTTCTAAGGACAGCTTGATCACCGCTCATTTAATAATTACAATCATTCTAAAAAGCATTTATTATCCGGAGAAGCGGTAACATTATATGAGTGTATTTCTAAGCGTAGCTGTCCAAAACACTCTTAACTTGGAAGGAAGGTCCATGAAACCAGTGGGACTG
Source organism: Lerista edwardsae (assembly GCA_029204185.1). Classification (NCBI taxonomy): domain Eukaryota; kingdom Metazoa; phylum Chordata; class Lepidosauria; order Squamata; family Scincidae; genus Lerista; species Lerista edwardsae. Next base: position 2,524,626 of record JAJKFI010000015.1, read on the forward strand.
ACTTCCAAGGAAATGTCCTTAGGATTATTTGATGTAAAGAGTGCTGTAAAGTTTTTACGACTTCATAAAAGTTGCACTTTATTTCTTGACTTCCAGAAATGAGCAAGGAAAAGAAATCCTTGAAAATAATTGGCAAACGGTAACATGTTCATAACACAAGAGAATCAAGTGGAATAATCATAAACGGGAGCTATGTACAGTCCAGTACACACGGAGCCCAATCCAATCCAACTTTCCAGTGCCAATGCAGCAGTACCAATGGGGCATGCACTGCACCCTCCAGTAGCAGGGGAGTCATGGAAGCCCCCTCAATGAAAAGGAACATTTGTTCCCTTATCTTGGGGCTGCTTGTGGCTGCATCAGCTATGGAAAATTGGACAGGATGTGGCCCACACTGTCTGGGGTCCAGTGGTTAGTAGATCCAGTGGTTAGTATGTTGGACTGTGATTGAGGAGACCCAGATGCAAATCAGCCACAAACCTCACTGGGTTAATTTGAGCCATTCTCTCACTAGATCTAATCTACCGTACAGCAATGATTCTCAAAGGTTTTAGCACCGGGACTCACTTTTAGAATGACAATCTTTCCAGGACCCACCAGAAGTGGGTCATAGCCAGAAGTGCCATTATTGTGACACCAGAGCCTGCTGCTTTTCTGATAATGCAGCAATACGTTGGGTTATTTCTCAGTCATTTTCCAATAGCAAAGTGAATCAGAGCGCAATCCTAAACTGGAGTTAGGCCGGCATAAACTAAGACTGCAAGGTTTGGCCAGCACAAGGACCACCATAAAGCGTGTTCGGACTACTCTCAGAGTCAGGGAGGATGGCTCACCTCTGTGTGCTGGCCTCTCTGACTCCGAGAGTGGTCCAAACATACTTTACGGTGGCCCTTAGGCTGGCCACACTTTGCTGGCTCAGCTTATGCCAGCCTAACTCAGTTTAGGATTGTGCCCTCAGAAAGAATAAAAAGCCTATTTACAACCTTGACACAAGCAAAACAACCCAACAGCCCTCCCCCTTTCCAGCATCCCATCTTTCCATATTTTTAATATAGGTGCTTCAAGACCCATCTGAAATTGATTCACGACCCACTGGTGGGCCCCACCCACAGTTTGGGAACCACTGCCTTGCAGGATTATTGTGATGCTAAAATAAAGGAAGAACTTTGTGTACCAGCCTGAACTCCTTGGAAGAAAGGTGGAAAGGGAGTGCAAATATACAAGGGGCTACACCTCATTTAGGGTAACTAGATGTCGTTACCACAAAGGAGGACACAGAACCTCAAAATGTAGGACATTCAAGAAAAATGTAGGATGTTATAAAATAAAAGCTAAAAACACTCATATACATGGATTTGGGGTGTCGTGTCCTCTTTTAATGCAACCCAATAAATGAAGGAACACAGAACAAACACACATGCAAGTGATACAGAAAGCCCCTCCTGATGCTGGCACTCCTAGTCTGTCTTGAAATGTGGGATATGTCCCGGAAAAAGAGGACTTCTGGTCACCCTGCCCTCCTTCATTTCAGTGGAAAGGCAGCTCTGCCTATAACATAATGCCATCTCCTTGGCTGAAGTGAATGGAGAAAATCTTTATGAGTGCACAACTCTGTCCACTGGAAATCCCAGGCCAGTGCACTATCTCCACCTTGCAGCAAACGTTGGTTGTAATTTTTGCTCCCAGCACAATGCTAACACCAGGTGTTTGTCTTTGACAAAGAGACAACATGATTAAGACTCTCCGTCATCTCAGAATACAATCATTTATCTTTAGAGTGTAACTTCTGGGCGTATACTCTTGCCTAATCACACTGAAGCCCAATTTGCCTTTCTGGGCTGCATTGCAATCTCTCAGTCATTTGTCATATCAACACTTTGGCAAAGAGTTCTCCTCCTTGTCATCATGTTTTTTCCCCCAGAGGTATTTTAAAGAGCAAGGCTTATTACTTGGGAAAAAAAAAGCTGCTAGGTCAAAAAGAAAGATGGTGTTTGGCAAAGGATGGAAGGCTTCAAGCTTGTGAAGACCTGTGCCATCAAATAAATATGTAACGATATCCCAGGTGTCTGCCTTGGTCGAACTCAAGACAGTGTGTGAATGGTTCTCAGGTGGTCTCCCATCAGCACTAAACCTGGCCCTGCCCTGCTTAGCAAGGTAGCTGCCTCATACCCTCAGACTATGTCTTGCATCTACACACTGAGAGGCTACAGTTCAGTGGGGCAACATCTGCTTTGCATTTAGAAGGCCCCATATTAGTCCCTGGTACCTTCACATGAAGACATCCAGTCTTAAATCTTGCTACCAGTCAATGCAGATGATACTCAGCTTGATGGATCAATGGTCAGTTTCAGTAAGGCAATATAATACATCCAAACAAAGGATAGGATTAATAGGATTAATAGTAGTAATAGTAATAGTTATAGTAATAGTAATAGTAATACTTGTATTTATATACCGCCTTTCTTAGGTCACCAGATTTCTCTAATGACTATAACTCAAGGCAGACTTTACATAGGCAGACTTTATTCAGAAACCCGAAAGTTTTTACAATTTTTACAGAAATGTTCTATCTTCCAAGAACTACACACATACAGATGGATCTTTCTGGATTTAGTCCTTCTTTCTGGCCACCCGTTTGTCTTCTTGCTGGCTGATAAGCGGCTTCTCTGCTCCCACCAGAGAAGCAGATGACTATATTTATATGTATTTATATTTATATATAGTTATATATATAATACTATATACTATATATACACTATATACTATATAATATATACTATATTATTATAATAATACTATATACTATATTATATACTACATTTATATATTTATTTATTTATGCTATAAATCTGTTCAACTAACGCAAATAAATAGTTGACAAAATTAACAGTTTCTTCTGTTAGTTTCATGGGCCAAAATAAACTCAAAAGTTCTATTTGTGTTTGGGCTGGCTTGTATATGAACGTCCTTTGGCTGGTCCTCAATTTTGCCTTGACATAAACAGTCCATGATTGTGCACATGAGTTGCAATTCTGTACAAAGGCTGTCAAAATCAAATTGCCTTCAATGAGCTTTAAGCAGCTTAATTGTGTGCATACTCACAACCATTCATTACTGTAGTTCTGCTTTGTGGAGCATGTCTTTGCTAAGTGAGCATCTCTTACATATCTGGACTGGAATTCAATGCACGTTCAGTAGGGAGTAAATCCTATTGAAGCCAGTGGAACTTACTGGTGTGAAAAGTTGCATAGGATGATGGGGTTTGCGTTACTCCAAAATAACAATAATTAAAAAAAAAACATAATAGCAAAAAAATAGCAAGAGTTACATGTAGTTTCCAAACAACTTTCAAGCAAGCTTCTGAAAGTTGCAAAGATGTGCCATTTCTGGTCTTACATTTCCAGCACTGAAAAGTAAATCAGCTAAGCCAAACCTATACAAAGCCATTTCAAAGCTTCTCTTATTCCAGACACAACCAAAAAAGTGCAAGAATCATTAAAAAGAAGTATGTTTTCATGCATCTTTTGCAAGCCTGACCATCCCACACACAGCTTGCCAGAAAGCAGAGGATCCTTCCGCTTCCACAGAAGTCTGAGAAAGTTTTGCTCCAGCTTGCACTAAAGTGCCCAAACAATCGCAAAACATTATTGGCACACAGGGAGAGCTAGTTAAACTTTAGACTCCTGCCTGCTGAAAGCCTCTTGTTTGCTTTCAGCGCTGAAGCTCCGGTGAGCAAAAAGAGAGGCAAAGGGATGCAAAGTTCAGAAATCATTCTGTCCAGAGGAATGATGGCACCACTTACCTAAAGATGGGTCTTTGGAGATGCTTTTTCCTAATGGTAACACAATCATCCATTTAAGTAGGGAGAAATTGCCTCTTCCTGAAAATAGTTCCAGAGAACCTGGGAGCAATCAGGAATCTTGCTCTTAGCTACTGTGCTGCAGAGAACACACCAATTTTTTTTTTGGTGCCGGGGAGAACCTCCCTCCCTCTCTCTGACCGTTCGACAAAATGGGACCAGAGAGGCCCCATCATGCCCGCACAATCCCAAACCATGCAGGCTGGAGAGAATCCACTGGACTAAAGTTGATCGAGGCAGGGGAGTGCACTGGAATCTTTGCAGCTGCGTAAGGAAAAAGGGGAAAACTTTGCCAACTGTTAACTGAAGTTTTTTTTTCTTCTTTCAAGTGTTAGATTTACTCCAGTCATGAGAACGTGTCTTACACACACGCTGGTCAAAGTCTTCTCTTCGGCTCACTTCACTCCGTAAAACAAGTTGTTCATTCGGAGGCTTAACATTTTTTTTCTCTCCTTTCTTCAAAATAAAAGTTGTCCAGCTGTTTCAGCAATCCCGCGCTAGTGCTTTTAAGACATTTTGGAGCGGCCGTGCAGCACTGTACACAAATTAATAGAGACGGATGGTTCTGGTCTTTGCGCCTGGCTACTTTTCAAGACATTGTTGTAATTATTTTACAGTCTGGCTCTTTTTCACTTTGGCTGATATGTGGCTATAATTCTGCATAGTAAAGCGCTGCTCGTGATTTTTGGCACTGCCACAGCCTAATAGCCCACAGTTGGCTGAAGCACAATGTGATGTTTGCAGCTGGTGGGACCTTAACTATGTAGAATGGAGCGACTGGGTTTGAGTTAAGACAAAATAATACTTATTCTGATAGACTGGGAGCACACTCCTAACCTGGAGTTAGGCAGGCACAGTTAGGCCAGCAAAGTTTGACTGGCACAAGGGATACCGTAAAGTGCATTTGGACCACTCTCGGAGTCAGGGGGGATGGTGCACGTCTGTGTGCTGCCACTCCAAGAGTGGGCCAAGCATACTTTACAGTGTTCCTTGTGCCGGCCAAACTGTGCTGGCCCATCTCCAGGTTAGGATTGTGCCCTGGGGTTCTTCATTGGCAGAATTGAACCCTGTGTTTCAGTCAGGCTGTACTGCAAGCACAAAGGGCTGGTGGAATTTTTTCTCAAATACCCAATTTATGAAACAGAAATTATTCAGCTGATGTTTATGAGACAGTGGCTCTGGGACTCCTTGCAGATACCAGAATCCGCAGATGATCAAGTCCCATGCCTCAGCCCCATCCCTAGCAGGGCCCTAACAAGACTCATATCAGAACGGCCATCATCGTCTTGAAGAGGAAGAGGAAGATGAGAAGGTACAGAGTTACCCACCGGCCGGGGTAGTGGTGAGGGAGTGGCAGCACCGCCTCCATCCCTGCAGTTGCTGCCCTCTGCTGCAGGAACGGAGTTACTGCAATGAGTTGCCCAGCCAACCACTCTTTATGGAGGGTGGAGGCTGTAGGTGGAGGTGGGAAAGCGGCTAAGGGCAGTGGCTATAAGGGCAGAAGCAGGAAAGAGGAGGGAAAGCAAAGAGTGGCTGAGCTGCTCTTTGCATTGGCTCTGTTCCTGCAGAGAAGGGCAGTGGCTGCAGGAGCAGAAGTGTTACTGCCACCCACCCCCCTGCCAGTGGGCAGATCCGCAGTTGGTTAAATCCACAATGTCAAGCCTGCAGAGAAGGAGGACCCACTGTACTGTATATGTACAGATCCACTGACAGCGGGCCAAGGGCAACGTGCTTGATTGGTCCGCCCCTTCCTACCTTTTCTTACCATCTAGATTAGTGGTCTCCACACTCCAGCCCGCAGGCCAGATCCAGTGACCGCTGTTTCCATCCTCCCAGTGCCACGGTCATGGCATTCCATTGCAGGGCACAGAAACAGCCACGCCTACACGTCCCAAGCTGGGCATCCAGCCTGCTGGGGCGACCGAACTGGGAAGCGGCTGGCAGCAGTGACACTGGGGACATGCTGGCGTGGCTGTTTCTGTGCTCCGCCACTGAACGGTAAGTGCGGGTTGTGCGGAGCAGCCTTTTAAACGCTGGAGCAGTCTCCAGTTCGGAGGCCGCTGGTCTAGATGTCACTACACTGTAAAAAACAACTTTTTAATTGACAGTTTTGTCTTGGCATGAACAAGACTGGAACTAAATGAAAACATGCATCAGAATGGGATAATGTCCTTACTTTGAGTAGTGCTACTGCGTGTCAGCCCAGCTCCAATCTCCCTTTCCTTGGCTCTCCAGGACTGTCAGATTCAGGGGCCTCTTGACCGGGGCCGACTTGGTCACCTCCCCCTTTCCAGCCTGCACCTCCCTGACAGGGTGGCGGCATCCACATGGGCGGCTGCCCACTGGCTTGCAACCCCACAGCTGCAGGCATCAGGCGCATGAGGCTGCATGTGCAACTGGGCTGAAGGCACACTTGGCCTCCCTGTCGAAGGTGCCACCCCATCAGCGTCCACTTCTTTGGCAGAGCTTGCCAAGTCAGGTGGCAGAAGCCAAGTGGTGCAGTGGGCAGCCCCTGGATGGTGGGGGAGGGGTCACCAGTGTGTTGGCCATCGGAGGACTGCTGCTGCGTTCAGCAGCTTGGGCAGTGGAGGCTCATTCATCCCCCCCCCCAGTGAATCAGGGCCCTGGGGGAATCCCTGACATTGATGCAATGCAAATAAGCCTGGTCCATACTGCAGTTCCTCCCTAATGATGCCCCAAAACTGATGCTCCAGTAGCATGGCCAGGATCCACAACATGGGTTCCTCCTACATGAGCTGGAGTGCCTGGTTAGCCTTGCAGTGTCGATACTGCAGTGGTCTACACCAGTGATGTCATCTGTCAGCGCCAACAACCGGAACGCACGGTTGAGTGGCAGCTCCCCGCCCCCGTGCGGAGCCCGGCCACACCTCCCTGTGCCCAGAATAGCTCCATATCGGAGCGAATCAAGTGCAGGGGAGGGTGGGAGGGCCAAAAAGTGTGCGGCATCTGCTGCGCAATGGCGCCCCATCTCAGCCCGTCCTCGGAACAAGCGGTACAGCATTCCGGACCGTCCTGCCCAGATGACATCGCTGGTCTACACCATAAACATAGCATGTGAGCATAACTAGTTAAACTGCAGTACAAACCAGTGTAAACCTGACCCAAACCTGTATCAATGAGATTTTAAAGCAGCACTGTAGAATGGTGTTTTGGTCTTGCTGTTGAAACTTGATATTTATGACGCATGTCAAGCCTAGCAGAGCACATCAAAGCTGATACTGTGCAAACCTACACAAGCCCAGCAAAACACATCACATACATGAGCTACAGGAGACAACAGCCGAAAAATGAGAAGCCGTAGCAAGTCACACTTGGATTTTGAATGGGAGCCAAACCTTGTTCTTATCTAGCTCTCACAAATTGTTCATGCACTTTGTCATGGGAACGGCAAGAAATAGAAACTCCCTCACAGAGAGTGCAATCCTAACCTGGAGCTAGGCCGGCACAGTTTGGCTGGTACAAGCAATGGCGCCGACTTGATCTCAACATTGGGGGTGCTGTAGCCACGCCTCCGATGTAGCCATGCCCCTTGATGCAGCCAGCCAGCCAATCAGGATGCCGGAGGAGGAACCTGTGGGATGCTGCCGTATCCCATTGGCTCTCCCTGCTGCTGGAGCGAGTATGCGCAGTGGTTGCAACGCGAGGCGACCACTGCGCATGCTCGGGCTCTCCAGAGATCACAAGCATGCACAGTGGTTGCCTCACATCGCAACCACCGCGCATGCTCAGGCTGCACTCGGGTCGGCCTCTTTGCCGCTCCACCAGGCAGGTTCTGGCAGAGCATGCCCGGCCCAGTGCAGCAAAGCCGCCAAAGGCAGTGCAGCATGGACATGAGGATGGGGGTACCCTCAGCCTCTTCGTGTGCACCGTGCAAACAAGCACAGACATGGGGGTACCATGCTCTATGGGGGTGCCGGACACAAGAAATTATTGGGAGTGCCGACAGCACCTCTGCACCCATTAAGTTGGCGCTACCATGCACAAGGGACACCATAACGTATGTTTGGACCACTCTGGGAGTCAGAGAAGCCAGACACAGAGGTGCGCCACCCTCTCTGACTCCAAGTGTAGTCCAAACGTGCTTTACGGTGGTCCTTGTGCCAGCCAAACTTTGCTGGCCTAACTGTGCCGGCCTAAATCCAGGTTAGGATTGCACCCAAAGACACCAATTGCCCTGAAATGGTCTTTGGGGGGTAAGAGGAACTGGCAGTCCCAGCTGATGCTGCACTGGCACCCAAAGTAGTGCAAAAATTCAACGACCCTTCCCAGCCTCCTCCAGAAGATCTTCAACAGGCCAGATTTTTGGTTTTGTGTATTTTAATTCGTGGTCCATGAAATTGTTGAATGAACAGTGGTATATAAATAGTTTTAATTAAATAAATACACGATGGCAAGGATGCTTTTCAGCGTGATGTGCGGTTTTAAAGTGGCCATCTCCAAAGCAATTCTCCTGGGGGACTCAATATAAATAAAGGAGACAGCTCAGGATGAAGTGGTTTGTGTGGTTGCAATTTTAAGCGATTCACCCACCACTTTCACTGGTACAGTAGAGTGGAGTTCAAGAAAAACCGGTGTGAGGGATTGATCTTCATGTTTCCTGGTGGTGACTATCAATGCACAAAAGAGAATTGCAGGCTAGCTATATCAAGTTTATTCCACTGAACAGTGACAAGGTATTCATAGCAGACTGCTGCTTTCTGGAGAGCATAGGTGAAAAACAGCCTGGAGGTAGAAACCAGGTCAAATTAAATTCCCCCTGCTAACTGGACAAGAGGCACTCTTTCAAGTGGTGTCCTCTTATATTTAGCAACGGGAGAGCAACTGTCCCTCTTCACCCCAGCGCAGTGCCTAGCCTAGCTCAGCCATGAAGCTTCCTGGGTGACATTGGGCCAGTCACTGTCTCTCAGCGTCACCTACCTGACAGGTGTGTTGTGAGGACAAAAGGAGGGATGGAACCATGTGCACCACCCTGAGCTCCTTGGAGGAAGGAGGGTATAAAAATGTGGGGGAAATGAATAAAAAATGAATGTGGAACAAAATGAATAAACCACAGAACGTGTGGTTTTGGTCCAGGAAGACAGAGGGGCAGAGAGTGAAGTGCGAGACTGCCGAGGGCACCTTGGGGCTGCTGAGTTTCTTTCTTTGGTAATTCAAGGCGCAATCCCAGCCAACCTTCCAGCACTGGCGTAAGGGCCATGCAGCTCTGAGGTAAAGGAGCAAACATTCCCTTGCCTTGAGGAGGCCTCTGTGACTGCCCCTCCCCCAACTGCAGGATGCAGCACAGGCCCCATTGGCACAGCCGTGTCAGTGCTGGAAAGTTGGTTAGGACTGTGCCCTCAATGTGGAATAATAAACTTGCTGCCTTGTGTAGGAGTGCCTCAACACCTCCATTCATGCTCTGCTTGTAGATATGTGAAGAAAGCAAAAACTGCAAGAATACCATAAGTCTCCAGTCCCCTCTCAGGAGGGTAAACTCAACTGTCCCTGGAACGTTTCACCTCTCGGGAAAGTGTAAAGCATCTAATGCTAACATAATACGAGTACCGGGCCTCAGGATAAAGGTGGAGCAGCAGCATGTAATTAAGAGCTCAAAATAATCCTTGTAAGATGGAACATTTCCTGGAAACTCTTCACCTGTCACAAATTGCAGATTTTCCCCCTCACTCACTCACCCTCTCACACAAACAAACAAGCGTGTGGATTTGTTCCAAACTGTTAAGGTGTGTAACGCTGAACTTTGATTGCCACCAGTACTTTGCACTTCACTTCTGAATTACCATATCTGTACCGGTTTTCCGCAGCACCCTTTTCCCATAGCACAGAACAGATCAACTGAACTCCACAGGTCCCAATAGCTTTACAAAAAAAAAAAACACCGCACAAGAACCCTGCATCACCCAACGACTGCCCAGTGTCGCAAGTTCAACTCCCAGCACTGGCAACGCACAAATGTGCAGGGGCTCCCTCGGTTTACTTCCTTGCCTTGACGTCAGCAAATGGAAAAAGACACTCTGAAACTTAACCTCATGACTTCTCCGAGCTCGCAAAAAAACGAGTCAGTGCTGAACATAAGCCTGATGACTCATTCAGGCACTGGGCAGCAAGGGAATAAAAGCCCTGGTAATTCTCTCCGAATCCATGTGGTTAAGTTGCGAGCAAACTGTTGTAAAGAACCCTTAAGATCCCATTTCCCTTTTTCACCTCTTACAACAAAAAATGAATATCTGTGTACGAGGGAGTTATCTGCCTGTGCCTCCCTCTCTTTCACTGCACACACAACACAGCAAAGGAAGCCGGTGACGTCACAGCAGGGGAGATTAAGTTGCCTGCTAAAACACTAAGTTCCTGCCTGTGCTGGCTGCATGGTTGGCTGTGGGTGCCCTTTCACAGCTCTTTCCATTGGGCCTTGCCAGTCACATGCCTGTAATTCATCTTCAGTGGAAGCTTAGAGCCAGACAAAAGGCAAGGTTGTTTCATAATCTGGCCTGGTTATAGGGCCCTTGTTGTAGGTCAATAGGAGATGCCTGCAGTCTTTGCCTTCACAGGGAAAAGACAGGGCCCCTAACTGTGGGGCAATGTCTGAAATCATTGGATTTCAGGCTCCTGTTTAGCACTTTCCTTCCCCAACCACTCAGGTCACAGCTTAATGAAGGAGAATGGTGTTCAGTTAACTTGCTAACTGGGCAAGAGGCACTTTTCCAAGTGGTGTTCCTCTTGTACTTAGCAGGGGGAGAGTAATTGTCCCTCTTCACCCCTGCACAGTGTCTTTTCTAGTGGCTGTTGCTGGGGGTGTTCTGCATTTTTTTTAGATTGTGAGCCCTCTTGGGAAAGAAAGCCATTTAACTTTTATTATTATTATTATTATTATTATTATTATTATTATTATTATTATTATTATT
>JAJKFI010000015.1:2535414-2552753 GCA_029204185.1 Lerista edwardsae
TTATTATTATTATTATTATTATTATTATTATTATTATTATTATTATTTGCTTGTAAACCGCTTTGTGAACTTCATGTTGAAAAGCGGGATATAAATACTGTTGGTTGATTGATTAATGCCATGAGGAAGGAACTGAAGGAAGGACTCGGTATATAGGAGAAATATGTAAAACAAATGTTAGAAAGAGGAATTCTCACATCGTAAAATCGGCCCGTTGCACATCGGATCAGGGCTGGCGCTGATTTTTCCCCAGTCTTACTCTTTGCAGTCTCCCATGTGCATCTCAGCCAAAGCAGCAGCTCTCTCTACCTTCCAGCAGAGCTTCAGGGATGATATTAATGTTCTATGCCATTAAAAAAAAAACAACCTGCAGGAGACAGTCCAGACTGGAGTTAACCCTTTCTTCCTGGACTGTGGCACTGTTGAAAATCACCCCCATTACAAAATGTATGAAAAAAGCCTGGGAACAAAAGATTCAACCCCATGCCCCATTCCCCTCCCCCACATCAATTACGATGTGCTTTTTTCACATTATCATTGCAGAATTTGTATGATTGCCTCCAGACTATACAAATCCTGCTAAAAAAAAAATTTTTTTACAGCACAACCTTATGCATCTCTACTCAAAAGAAAGTGGCATTTATTTCAACAGGACTTACTCCCAGGTAAGTGTGTATAGGCTTGTAGCCTTACAGCCCAATCCCGCCAAGTGATGGTGCAAGGGATGCAGGGGTGAGGGCCACTGCATCCCATGCGCTGTCTGGGGGAAAAAGTCAGGCGGTAAGGGGAGGAAGGAATTACTTCAGAATTGGCTGCCAAAGGGTCTACAATGGGACTCCTCAGATCTACACCAGATCTGTGGCTGGCATTGTATTGCTCTTATGAGCTTGCCAGGGCCTTGTCTGGCCTAGGGTTTGTGATCTATGCATTTGCTACGTCCATCCTGCCCCTCCACCAGTAGGATCCCACTGGTGGCTGATCTGTACCATGGTGCTAGTGACACAAAACTTTACAGCAGGAGCTAGTAGCAGGAGTTCTGCCACCAAGGGGGGAGGTTTCTAGTTGTGCTGGAATGCTTGACAGTCCTCTAGTGCAACCAGCCCATAGGATTGGGCAATTAGACTAGACCAGGATGAAGACTAACACAGTTGATGTTTGGCTTTTTGCTGTCTAGCATGCAGCTCACCTGCAAAATCACCTACGGAAAGCCAACATCTGCAAGCATCAGTAACCCATGTCTGTGTGCTTAGTGAATTCAGATCTGAAGATTTTGGCAGACATATTGTGAAATTATAGCACTGCTGCTGGTTGGATTGCAGTCGTGTGGCAAATGTCAAGCAGCAGCATCAATCCACAATATGAGAGTGTCAGGCTGCAGTGTCATTCTGCACTGCCTCAGAATAAGTTTCATTGAACTCTGTATGACTTCTTTCTGAGGAAACACGCATGCGTGCACACACACACACACACACACACACAATGTACTCATATCATTTTAAACATAAAACCCATTTTGATACGCTTATGAGTGTTTCTTAGCAGCTTTTTGCATTTGATATATTCAGTGGCAATGACTGGAAAGACAGAAAACGGAGTGGAGAAACATATCCCCTTGAGAGTCAGGATGCTAAATTTGGTCTGGGATCACACAAGTCAAAACATGGGATTCCTTGGTTTGGAGTCAGTGCAATATTATTATTGGCCAGAGTAGATGGAACTTGGCCTCTTTCTTGGAATATGTTATAATTGGTTTTGCATGCATTTTTATAAGTGCCTCAATCTAATGACTGCTTCGTGCTGACCATTCTAATTACTTGCAGTTAAAATTACATGCAGTAAATAACAAAAATAACATGAGTTGTTATATACGAAACAAGTTGAAATAATAGCAACACAGCTCAAGGCAGCATCTACTATGAAGGCTGTCAGGCCAGCATTTAGCATCTGGAAAAAAAAGCAGTAAATGAGAATTTCTTCCCAATTTTATGTAAGCTAAGATTGTTTCCACTTTCTTTAAGGGTTAGGAACATTTTTCTAAAAGAAACAATGACTATTTTGGATGTATTTTCACAATACAAAATTATAACATGATAACTTCTGCCCAGGAGACATATATAAAACTAGCCGTAGAACCTATCCATGATACACTATTCCCATTACAGGTAAGTGTTACAGAGATGGCTTGTATTTGTTGATTGCATTCATAGTCCAACTTTCTTCCATGGTAGATGTGAAACTGCAAAACAGAATAGGGAACCATGGTTTGGAAGAGGGTTGAAAACCATGGTTTGCATTTCCTATGGTTTTGGATGATGACTCAGATGGTAATAAGAAGGCCAGCTTAATTGCAAGTAGCTTTTCCGGGCACTGTTGCTTTTACTACTGTGGGGTTATTGGGCTTTTAAAACATTTGTTTTAGCTTATTGTTCTATGATTGTTTTGTTTTTAGTTATGTACTTGCTTTTACTTTTGTCACAAACAATGCAGGGTAAATGACCACTAACAGACTCTCAGTTGGAACTAGTAGGACTGGAAGTAAAAAAGAAAGACATTTTTATTAAGTTATTTGATTCATCCGAATTTAAAACATAAGTTTGTTTAGTTATTTGCATTGATTAAATCATATTCATTTTCACAGTTACTACATTCCTGTTCATTGTTTCTGTTGGTTTAGTTTCTCCTAATGGAAATTACGAGCTACTCTCCAGCTGTTTATAACTTCTGCATTTCCCATACAAACTGGCACAACATTTTCAAGCATTCTAATACCCTGCCTTGGGAGCAGGTCTGCCGAAGTTTAGACATATTGGAAGAACAAAGAACACAGCCTATATGCTATCTTGCTGAAGACTACTGCCAAGGACTGCCCACTTTGCTGCTCCTCTGCTGTTCCTCAAGTTTTTAGTTCTCTAGACAACTAATTAACTAACTAGAGGAATAGCAGAGGAGCAGGAAAGTGGGAGGTCCTGGGCGCTAGCTTTCAGCAAAGCACAACCACCCAAGAATTCTCACCAATAAGCAGGAAACTGTGTGTCTGATGATGCTTGCATGCGAACAAACAAGCAGTGACACACATATGTCTACTCATAATTAAGTCCCATTGGGTTCAATGGAATTTACTCCAAGTGTGAGTTGTCACTCACAATATATATGCACAATATATATTGCATATATGCATATATATGCACAATATATATGCAGTATATGCTGCGCAATACTAAACCCTGCGCAGCATCAGCGCAATGGGGTTGCACTGATGCTGAGTCCTTAGTGCCAACGCGGGAGAGCCGATTGGCACCCCCGCGTCAGCGCTAAGGCAACAGGACTGGCGCTGCAGGCAGCACTGGCCCCGCTGCACCCATGCTGAGCCTCTCTCGCATCGACTGAAGCCAGTCGGCGCAAGGGAGGCTCTGTGCCGAGACAGCATGGGGATTGGAGGGAGGGAGGGAGGGAGGGAGGGAGGTGGGGGCGGGACTTGGGCGGGCTTGGGAGGTGGCCATAGGGCCACATCCTAAGCCCGTCAGTGAGGCCGCACGGCACCCATTCGGGACATGCGGTCTCCTTGGAACTGCGCCTGCTCTTTAGTGGGCACTGATCAGAGGAATGCATAGGGAAGGCTGGAGCCTCCCTTATGGTAAGAAAGCGCATGCTTCCTTGCCACGGGAGGCTCCAACCTCCTCCAGCCCAGCATTGGATATGGCACTGGCCGGCTGGCCTTGCCATTCCGGCACTGGGTTGGATTGTGCCCTGAGTGTGTATATAGGATTGCTCTCTCTCTCTCTCTCTCTCTCTCTCTCTCTCTCTCTCTCTCTCTCTGTGTGTGTGTGTGTGTGTGTGTGTGTGTGTGTGTGTGTGTGTGTGTAATATGCATTATACCCTCTTACACAGACATTAAGCTTCCATCAGTATCAGAGAAGACTGCCAGGGATCAGACTAGATTCATGACTATATCTAAAAAGCCTCAATTAAGGCTAATTAAGCACAAGGGACTAGAAAAGGTGGGGAAATGCTGTGGATTGCACATGCTTAAGGAACTCTAATAGGTACCAGATTGAAACTGGTGTTGTACAAAGACAAAGAGATAAACAAAGGAACCTGTACTCACTTTCCAGGAAAATGGAACTCAGAGCACAATCCTAACCCGGAATTAGGCCTGCACAGTTAGGCCAGCACAGTTTGGCTGGCACAAGGGACACCATAAAGTGCGTTTGGACCCCTCTCAGAGCCAGAGAGACCGGCACACAGACGTGCACCATCCTCCCTGACTCTGGGAGTCGTCCAAACGCACTTTATGGTGTCCCTTTGTGCCAGCCAAGCTTCGCTGGCCTAACTGTGCCAGCCTAACTCCAGGTTAGGATTGTGCCCTCACAGAGGTTTTAAAAAATGAGGCAAGAATCATAGCTTTATAGACTTTATAGAATCCTAGCCAACTTTTGAGCACCAGGATAAGGGCAATGCAGCTCTGAGGTAAGGGAACTAACATTCCCTTACCTTGAGGAGGCCCAGCGGTGGCATCCGGGCGGAACAGGCCGGTACGGCATTCGGCTTGTTCTGCGGACGGGCCCGGGCCACGCCGCCTCTCCCGAGGACGGGCAAGCTGTTCCTGGGCCCGCCCGCCCGCCCTCCTGTGCGTCCGAATCGCTCTGAAATGGAGCGATTCCAGGCGCAGGGAGGCATGGCTGGCCTCCGCCATGGGGTGGAGGCAGTGGTGTCATCTACTCACCAGTAGACGGTACGCTGGGCTTTCTTCCGACCCATCCCCCCTGGCGAGCAGGCGCCCCCTCCGAGGCGAGGGAAAGCCGCGCGGCACGCGGGAAGAAAGCAGAAGTGAGTGGACGGGCTGTCGATCACGCTAAGTCCCACCCAGCGTACCGTCTACTGGTGAGTAGAAGACACCTCTGGGTGGAGGGCTGCCAATCATCCGGGCGTTCTGGTTCCTGGCGCGCCCAGATGACATCACTGAGGAGGCCTCCCTGACTGCCCCTCCCCCAACTGCAGGATGCAGCACATGCCCCATTGGCGCAGTTGGTTGGAAAGTTGGTTAGGATTGTGCCCTCAAGCACTGTTCCCCTCAAGCTGCACAGCTCGGCAGCCACACAGCCCAACCCCATCAAAGACAAACTCTGCACAACTCGGAGCTCAGCGTTCCTGGAAGTCGAGTGATGAAGTTTGATGGCATGAACTCCTTAGCTGGAATATTTCTTCCAAATCCCTCCCTTTGCCGCTGTGATTTGAGGTTTCTGGGTGGAAAGAAGACCCATCACAAAGCTGAATACTTTTGCTAAAATGCATTTTACTTTTGGACAATTTGGACAGTTCAATCTCCTTTTCATTGTTCTCTGCCCCTCCCCCCCCCCCGGTGGGCCTGTACCAGGTTGCTAGGAACCCCAAAACAAATTCCTGCATCAGGGGCCTGTGGTGCCCCCTGACAACACACTATGGGCACAATCCTATGCGTGCCCTATTATATTCAATTGGGCTTACTTCTAGGAAAGTGTGGATAGGATTGCAACTTAAGACATTAGTACTTCCCCTGGTACTGAGGGTTCAAGACTTGCCCTGGCCAGGTGCGTTCTTTGACTGGCATGGACCCTCAACCAGTACCCAACCCATCCGACGCCCAATGCCAGTTTGACGCCCAATGCCCCATAACTTCAGACTGACCTACTCTGGCTCAATTTCTTGGGAAACGGACGTCTATTTGACCGTCTAGAACGCCTTTGTGCCTATAGCATTCATTCTTTTACTAGTTCACTCCATTTGTTTCCATTTTTGTTTGTTACAAAATGAACACACAACTTTAGGAAGCCGTTCCCATTGAACCCAGGAAGATTTATGAGAGTCAGTGTGTACAAAATTAGACTGTAAGCATAATAACCAGAGTAATGTTAAGCAAAACATTTAGCAAAACACAGTAAGACAAATGATTTTATTTTATTTCTCAGTTGACCTAAATCCATGGTAGCAAACCGCTTGATAGAAGTTATTTATGGAGCATTTTTATGAATTTCTGCTCTATGTCCATTTCCTCTTTGTTTTATATCAGCCCCCAGGTAAATGATGGTAATCTCTTCTATGTACATAATTGGTTTTGGAGAACAGCCTTGGCAAAAGAACAGCTGTGTGATGCCCAGAACTTACATCTAATAAGCATACACTTAAATTTTAAATTTTGTTTCTGATTGCTCGAGGTATGAAATCCTTTTCCCTTGAAGTGCCCATGATGCCAACTTGGCAAAGTCTGAGCAAACCACAGTGAAGTTAATCAAAGAAATCCCTCACTTGATCTGTGTTTCTCACACTACAGAACAAACATGACTATGTAAGCTATACTCTTCAGCTTTGATCCAGATCACTATCTGAAAGCACATGACCCCATTAGGCAGAAGATTTAGTCGAGAGGGTTAATGCCTCCGTTTGCCTGAAGATAAGAGCTGAAGATCTGAAGGTCGCCAGTTCAGAACTACCAGAAGTCTCTGTGAGCGGCCAGTTCAGTCAGTCAGTCAGTCAACAGGTACTTATATACCGCTTTTCAACACGAAGTTCACAAAGCGGTTTACAGGCAAATAGTAATAGGAAGTTAAATGGTTCCCTGTCCCAAAAGGACTCACAATCTAAAACAAAAAAAAAAAGGGCAAAAAATAAATAAATGGCAGCCCGCCAGCAACAGCCACCAAAAAGACTGCGCAGGGGTGATGAGGGACAATTACTCTCCCCCTGCTAAATATAAGAGGAACACCACTGGAAAAAGTGCCTCTTGCCCAGTCAGCAGGGGTCAGAACTTGTAAATTGCGACTGATTAACAGCTGAGCTGTCTTCGGCTGCCTTTTGAGAGGGGGAGTTGTACCGAAGTCAGCTGCTGCTCTGGTGGGAGCAGGGAAGCCGCTTATCAGCCAGCAGAAGACAAAATGGGTGGCCAGAAAGAAGGACTAAATCCAGAAAGATCCATCTGTATGTGTGTAGTTCTTGTAAGATAGAACGTTTCTGTAAAATGGTAAAAACCTTTGGGTTTACGAACAAAGTCTGCCTATGTAAACCGCCTTGAGTTATAGTCATTAGAGAAATCTGGTGACCTAAGAAAGGTGGTATATAAATACTATTATTATTATTATTATTATTATTATTATTATTATTATTATTATTATTATTATTATTGAAGCTAAGCAGCTCCTTGGATGAGAATGATAAATAAACTGATCCAAGCCCACCAAAAGAAGAATTGGTTATAAAAGTGAAAATAGGAAATCCCATCACTATGGGAAACATATTCATGCAAATAAATGGTGACTAAACTAGTGGGAAAAAAGGTAAATATTCGTTACTTTTTCCTAAGATCACCATGGCTGGCTAGCGCAGCCTGAAATTAATTAACAACTGCAAGATAGCAACAGCCTATTCGGCCCACGAACTACCAGTGTGTATTCCCAAATCACCTTCATGCACATAGATTGTTCCTTGTATTACCAAGGGAGATGTGTGGGGTAATTATTTAATAAATGGTTCTCTTGAGATGGAGGAAAGCTCACATCTGCCTTCATCGGGAGAGAGACATGGAGAACAAAACGAAACAGGTCTGTTGATGGGGAATCAGACTAGGTTCAAATTAGGATTCTGCAGAAAAATAACAACTCCTCAAGAAGGGAAATAACTGAGGGAGGAAGGGGCCTCTCCACACTTTTCTGAAATATGTCAAATGTCAAATTACAGCTGAGCATCATAACTAGAAAAAAGTTGGTAATACTTGATGGTTTGCACCATCACAAACTTGATGGTTTGTGTCTCCCCCACGATGGACCTCCTTCCATACCATACTGTACAGAATAAATAACAATATTATATGTACAACCTAAATGCAGTGGCATCACTAGGGTTTATTTATTTGAATATATAACAGTATGAACAATGAACTGAAGTACCAGTAGATAGGGGCAGTCGGACTGTATTATTTCCTATTGTGTGGATGTTTATCATTCCCTATTGTGTGGATTTCCTGTTGTGTATTATTTCCTATTGTGTGGATGTTTGTGTTTCAGAGGAGGAATTTTTTGAAGGGGGGCGGGGAGTGTGGGGATTCGGGGGGGATTGTTGGGAATTCAATGTGTGTGTTGGTTTGGTCTCCGGGTGTCAACGAATTTCATTGTATTGTGTAATACAATGACAATAAATAAATAATAATAATAATAATAAATAATAATAATAAGTAAAGCTCACCCAACAAACACTAACTGACGATGTCAGACAAACCAACCAGTGGCCGGGTTGATGACACTCGCATGACTGAATAAGAGTTCTAGCATTAGCTCTGATACATGGAAATATGAGCTGAATCACACTCACGTTTTATTGGTTCCCTGCTGTCTCATAACAACACCTCATTGGCTCCCAGAACAATCAGTTTTATTGGCCAGTTTTGGGTTTATTGGAAATCCACTCTTTGTTACAGAAGGCTGTTCTGTTTTATTTTTCTGGTTGTTTGGCTATAACATTTGATAGAATACAGATATTTTAATGTGGTTTGTTTCATTGCATTCTGCTGTAAATTCTAAATCAAATATTATATAACACGATGGTATTATTCAAAAATACCAAGATTTTACCATTTTGGCCAGTAATGGTGTCACCACCACCCCACGCTCGTCACCCGGTGTGGCCCGCACTCCCTGCACCCCCTAGCGATGCC
Source organism: Lerista edwardsae (assembly GCA_029204185.1). Taxonomy (NCBI): domain Eukaryota; kingdom Metazoa; phylum Chordata; class Lepidosauria; order Squamata; family Scincidae; genus Lerista; species Lerista edwardsae. The sequence goes on from JAJKFI010000015.1 coordinate 2,544,095, forward strand.
ACTGCTAACATTTACAACAGCAAAATGTGTGCTGGCCTGTGTAATAAAAAATCACATTTATTTTCCGAGAATTCTATGAAAAAAAAATTCTAAAACATTTAGAACTGGCTGCCAGAAATTTGCTGGAGGCACGTCTTCCCTAGGAAACAGATGTCCATTTTATCCTTCCTACTATGGGGCAGGACTACATGTTACGGAGACATGCTGCCAAAAAACAGCATCCATGAGCCAAGTGCTTCCTGTTCCCCTCCGCAGTGGGGCAGAGACAGACAGTGTGATGACATCACAATGTGGAGCAAGTGGTTGAGTAGAAAGGGGAAGAACTCCGCATGGGGTGATATTTTCAGTGCCAGTGCTGTCCCTCTTGCAGTGTTCATCTTCACCCTGATGCACGCGAGCATCATGCCACCCAGATGCAAGCATATCTTTTAAGTAACACCACCTTCCTTAAAATCTGCTTGCAATGTTTGCTTTTGTTAAGGAAAAGTGCTCAGAGCTGTGGAAAAGCTCCATAGTTTGTTCCTCCTTCTGTTCTTCTGTTTCTAATGTTTTGGTTCCAAATCACATCCACAGGACATGCTCATCTTCTTGCCACCACATCTGACACATGCAGCCTAAACTGGGGAGTCAGCTGAAACAAGCCTGAACACTTTATTGCTTCATCCCAACCAGCATCTGAGAACTTGGGGGTCAAGAGGCACTTGCATGAACATGCATTTCTTGGCACAATACAGGAAAAAAAATGCCATTGACAAACTAGTAAAAGGAAATATTTTTACTTGAAATAAATAATATGACCAAGGAAATTAAAATATTTTTAATTTGATATCAAATTAAGAGCTTGTAACAAAACTCACTCATAACCTAATCCTATGTGCCCACTGATGCAGTGGTCCCAAAATAGCTATTGTTATTGGGGGGGGGGGTTCAGAGAGAGGTCTCCTCTAGGTAAGAAAACATTCATTCCCTTACATGGGGGGAGTCTCTGTGGTGTGGAGGGGTCTACTTGACAGTGGCCTTGCAAGGGGGTGCAGGTTGCACCAGGTGACGTGCATGGAGGGAGTGAAACCACTACTGCCCCAAATTGTAAAATCTTGGTTTTTTCCCATAATGCCATCATGTTGTATATCATTCGATTTGGAATTTACAGCAGAATGCAATGAAACAAATTGCGTTGAAATGTCTGCATTCTATCAACAATTATAGCCAAAAAATTAGAAAATAAAAACACAACTGCCTTCTATAACAAAAAGTAGATTTCCTTAACTCCAAACTGACCAATGAAACTGATTGTTCTGAAAACCAATAAATGTGTTGCTATAACGCAGCAGAGAAGCATTAAGGTGTTAGCTCTCATTTCCATGTATCAGAGCTAATACTAGAACTCTTATTCAGAGCGCAATCCTATACTATGCCGGCCTAGTAAGGCCGACATAGCAGGGCCATATCCACAGGCCCATTCGGAGGCAGCAACAGCAATATACAGGACAAGGGGAGGTTTTCCCCTTGCACCTGTGTAAGCCCCAGTCATCCCTATGGGGCTGCTCAGATCTGTGCTGGCAAAACAGCCAGCGCAGAGGACCATGCATGGGTGCGGCCCGAATCGGGGCCGCCATGGCTGGGAACCGGTGTTAGGATATGGCACAACAGCCATCCTGCTTCACAACCACCGTCTCCGCCCACTGCACCGCCCAGTTATGCCCCTGGAACGCCTTTGGAACACCCTCGCAGAGGCCCTGCGCCAACCGAGCGACACCAGCACTCAACTGGTGCATGGCCGGCACTGCCGACGGTTGCAATGGCGCCCAAGCGTTGGCGCTGCTGCTTGCACTGGCCGAACACCGTAGCGCCAACGCGGACACGCTTTATGGCACGTTCGTGACAGTGTTCGGCCGGCGCGAGAGCGTGGCGCCGGCGCTAAGTGGAGTATAGGATTGCGCTGCCCATGAGGGCCAAATCCTATCCAAATTTCCAATGCTGGTGCAGCTGTGCCAATGGGGTGCGTGCTGCATCCTGTGGCGGGGGGGGGGTGTCATGGTGGCCTCCTCCAGGTAAGATAATCTTAATTCTCATGGTGAAGAAACAGATGTGTACTGTGCACCTCCTCTCTTCTCACTGCATATAATGTAGGACCTCATGTGATGTGCAACATGGAGGCCCATACTTGGGGAGGCCAGAAACTGGTCTCCCATTTTGCCATTCATTGCATTCTTCCAGAATACATTTCTTTGACCAAGATGTTTCAAGTGATCTATTTGAAAGAATGGGAAGGAAAAGGCATTACCAGTCAAGTTATGGAAAGTGAGTCACGCTGGATAATTAATGACTAGGAACAAGGAGATGAGCACAGGTCCTGAATTCTCCATCCTCCTCCATGAATGGTTTGGCGCGTCTATCTAAAGTGAAATGAGTCCCTCCTACCTTAAACCTATGTCAGACTGACCTCGTCTGCAGTCACTGCAGTGGAAATGAACCAAACTTCATAGATCGTGACTGTAAATAGAATTAACAATGTACAGTAAATGGCTGGCTTCAGACAGAAAATCAGCACAGAGAGGGGGTGATTCTTAGAAAGTGGTCAAAGGTGAAGGGCTTGCAGTCCCTCCTTACCACCCCACTGGAAAACTGCTTACAGGACTAGATCACCATGGCAGGGGAATCCCTTGGGCCTGGGGCCCAGCTGGGAGCACTTTGTCCAATCGGCTTAAAGCCAGCCTTGCATACACACAAACAACATGTACTTGGCTTTTGCCACCACCGGTGACAGTGACAGCAGGAGCTGAAGCAGGAGTGAGGCAGATATTGCTGCATCCCAGAACAGTTTGATTGTGGAGAGGCTGGTATTTGCCAGGAGGTGGCAGCACATTGCAGCCCCTGCCAACACTTGCACAGGTAGTGGGGAAAAACCAAATCCGCTCTATTTTTATTGCATTTCAGCAAAGCAAAACATGAATGGGGGATTCGTTTTCAACATAAACCAGGTGCCCCCAAGCACATTGCATCATAACAAGCACAGAACCTAAAGCCCCCCCCCCAACTGTAAATTGATGCCAAAAAAACCCAAAAACAAATGGTGCTTTGAAATAACATTCTCTTCCATGCATACCCCTGGTACCAATGTCACAGAATTCTACTGCTGAGCTGAAAAGGTCTCAGACCTCTGCAATCAATCAATCAATCAATCAATCAATCACTAGTATTTATATACCACTTTTCAACACAAAGTTCACAAAGCGGTTTACAGGCAAATAACAACATTAAAGTTAAATGGCTTCCTGTCCCAAAAGGGCTCACAATCTAAAGGAATGGAGAACACCACCAGCAACAGCCACAAGAAAGACACTGTGCTGGGGTGTAGAGGGACAATTGCTCTCCCCCTGCTAAATATAAGAAGACACCGCTTGAAAAAGTGCCTCTTGCCCAGTGCAACAGCCTGTGCAATGCATCCATCAAGACTGCACTTGCTTTTCTATACTAATTAAGCTAAGCTAAAGAAATCCATTTCTATTAGACCTCTGCCTTGACTTTCACTCCCAGCCGTGTTTTCCTTGGATGTTTCATTAGAAAACAAATCAAAAATTGAGTTAAATTTGTCTGGCAGTGTACAAATTCTTCTGCTGACCTGGATTCAGAGATGCCCAGTGTTGCTTCCATATACCCATAGGGGGTTTTCAGGTTCCTGTTTCCAGTAGCATCCTTCACACTTCCTGAAAAGTGGCCTGAAGGTTGTTCTCACTCAGTGCCCGCAAAGAAAGAAGGGCTGCTGCCCAAATGAATAATCAGCAGCCTCCTCCCCCACCTCATTTCATGTGTGTGTGTACAGAGAAGTGGTTTGCACAGATACAAGGGATGTTCTGGCCACGACTTTGAAAACCACAATATAAAAATGTACAGTCAAGATTGAGGGCGCAATCCTAAACTGCACTGAAACGACGAGGCTACAACGAGAATATAGAATATAATCTGTATGGAATGCCGTGCGGCCCAAATCTGGGCCACGCATCCTGGGGTCACACCCCATCTCCACCCTCTCCCCAGGCTGGCACACCTCTCCCTCTCTCCCGGCCTGCCCATTTCTCCCTCCCTCCTCCCTCTGCCCAGATCCGCTGTTGTGCCAGCTGAATTCGGCTGGTGCTTGAGCGGCACAGGGCAGCCATCGGCCAGTGCCATTGGGCCAACACTGCTCCTAGTGTTGGCCCAATGGCATTAGCGCCGACATGAGGTTGCTGGTCAGTGCCCTCGCAGCAGTGCCAGTGCCATTGGGCCGGCGCAAGGATCTATCGTCAGCCCAACAGCCCTCAGAGGATTGTGCCCTAAGACTGAACTAGAGCATGTGCTGCAATTCTGCACACATATTTGCCCCCACACCTGACAAATCCATGGGCCACTGAGTTGGGATGAAAGGGGCCACTACTTTACCAGTGTAACTTGACATACCAGCTGCAGCGTGGTTTTCCACAAACAAGTGTAACTCCTCCCACCCCAGTACAGGATCAAACTATTAAGGCTGAGGTGCTTCCAGTCCTCACCTAATGAGAGCAGCAGGCCATCCTCACCCACTGCCCTATCACCTAGGAATGAGAAAGTTGTGACTCCATTTCACTTCCCCAAGATGACAAGCCTTTGAAGATGTGAAAGGAAATGCAGGCCCAAGAAGACCCAATCACTCACCCCAATGTCATATAACTGCAAGGATTTTAATCCAGTCCTCCTCTCATTCTGGCTACCAACAGGGTGGTCTCCAACTCCATGGATGGAAGGATGCCATATAATCTCCTTCAGCCTCCCTGTCCCTATTCCTCTCCCCCTGCACCCAATTTTGCCACCCTTCCTGCCCGCTGCTGGCAGGCAGATAAAGTGGGGTCTGTTGATGGACACAGAGTGCTGCCACCTCTTGCAGTGGCACTCCCAAAATGGCTGCCAACAGAGCACTCCACTCATTGTCAGCCTCCATTTTGCAACAGCAGAACTCTGTTTCATTGTCGAAAACACTTCTGCATGACAGCCCAAGACTACATAGGCTTTGGGCTATAAAAGACTGAAAGGCTCCTCACATGTGCAAGGTTATCCAGGGGAGGATTCCCACTATGCTGATGCTTTGGGAAAATTATTCATCTGAATCCACCCCAATTCTCTCCATAATATGTGCATCATTCCCTGAGTGAACTTGACTAATAAAGGATTTTTCATTCTCCATCCTACTCTTCCATTAAAAATAATTGTCTTCCCCCTTAGCACTCTTTCATTATGTTAATTTGTTGCTGCCCTCAGGAAAGCTCATTTTAAGAAATATCAATTTTTTTAAAAAAATGAAACGTGGCAGGACAGTTTTTATTGCCACAGCTCCAGCGTCTGTCTTCATTAATTCAGGCAAAACTCTCCTGAGTTTTATTGATCTCCTCTTTAGGGCTTTGACTCATATCATTTGGGCTCCAAATTAAATGGTGACTTGTCACAAGCATTTTTGTCCTTCATGTTTTCAAACAGGCATCGGACCTAAAGGTTATTCAGACATTTTACCTGCCCCCACCACGGGCTTACTGACAGGAAGAGGAAGTGGTGCTTGCAAAATGGCCACTGGCAGCATGTCACGTGCACCATTGGCAGCCAGTTTAATGGGATGAGGGTGGGTACCCTAACCCTCTCTGCAGCCTGAAGCAACCACTTCCCTTGGCCTCATGGAGGGCCTGGCCCTGCTATGATCCACTTCAAATGGCTTTTTTTTTCCTGCCTCATCCAACTGCAGTTAGCTCGTTGGTCACAGACCTGTCCCAGGGCCCCATTAACATTGAGAAATGCAGTTGGTTTCAACAAAAGATGGACGGCTCTTTCATAACACACCAGGACAGCATGTCTGTTGCACCACCGAATCACATTGACCATAGACCTTATAAGAGGCATTCAAAAAGAGAAGCCAAAAGAGAAGTTTGAGAGTGATGAACACAAGCCCCACCCCAGCACAAACTGATCAATGGGTGATGTCTAGTTGTGCTGTAAAATACGTACATTGCCCTGTAAGTTATTTACAGCACTCAGCACTCAACAGGAAGTAAACCCCCACTGAACCCAGGAGGGGCTTACTTCTTACTGAATCAATCAACCAACCAACAGTATATACTGTATATACCACTTTTCAAAACAAACTTCACAAAGCAGTTTTCAGGCAAATAATAATAAGGGCTCACAATTAAAAAAAATGCAAAACACCACCAGCCACTAGAAAAGACACTGTGCTGGGGTGGACAATTACAAAGCTACAATGAACTGAATCATATGAATAAGCTGTCTGATTTCCCATTACTCTTTTTGTAACAATAGATTAATGAAACCACAATGTTATTTTATGGATATAAACAGTTTATCACTTTCCTCCGCTAAATCCATAGCATTTGTGTGGTGTTTTTTTTTAAAAACACTAATATTCTTCCCAGCCAAAATACGTATTAATACTTTTCTTTTGCAGTCCGTCCTACGGTTTTCACACCTCTCCAGAATCTCTGTATTCAGAGATTTTCTTTTCCTCTGGAGTGATTCAAGCACCACCGCCTTTGCTTCATATCAAGAAACAGATTTTTCCTTCTAGCAGGCTAACAAAAATTGTTTTTGCTTAATTTAATTTAGGCAGAGTAAATACATTCCATCCGTGGTTTTAGATATCTGAGCCAAATGTGTAGTGAGCACCATTTTAAACAGTGCTCTCTCGCAGTCATTTCCTGTCTTAAATATATCAATTGCTGGAGTATAGTCTAGTGTACTTCTCAGGGAGGGGCACTGAGACATCACAACTCGACTCGAGTCACAAAAATGCGGCAGCGAAGCCTGGAAAACAAGAAGCGAGTGATGCAGACATGAAGTGTGTCACACGGTGACGTCACGGCCATTCACTTCTGCCTTCGGTGACCTAATATGAGCTTCCAAACAGCGGTAAGAGGGTCAGGACAGGCAGGAGGGCTTTTCATAGCATGCGGGTTTTGCTGCCTGTCAGGCTGAGTTCCTGGTGCTGCTTGGAGGCATGCGCTGCTTGGAGGCATGCCAGGCAGTAGGCAGCCCACAAGTGCGTCACAACACCCTGGGGTGTAGCAGTGTACAGATTGATGTATAAGATTGTAACCCAGTATCTATAACACATAATTCTAACCAACTTTCCAGCACTGACATAGCCGTGCCACTGGGGCATGTGCTGCATTCTGCAGTGGAGTGGTAGTCACAGAGGCCTCCTAGAGGTAATGTTTGTTCCCTTACCTTGGAGATGCATGGCCTTTACCCTAGTGCTGGAAAGTTGGTTAGGCTGGTGCCCACATGGAATGAAGTGCTATTGAACACAATGGGGTTACTTCCGACCAAATATTGACAACATTGTGCTGCAATGAAAGATAGGGACAAGTGACCGGAGAGGCATAATGCTGAAGTGGCTGAAAACGCCCTTTGGGTCATGGAAACACTGTCGGGATCATGTGGAGAACCCTGCTGTGTGTCATAGCCCTGCTCCCACTGGGCACTCAGTGCTCTTAATTACGGGAAGGATCTCAGAATACAGTGTGAATCTATGTATACCACTGTACGTGTGTTGATTGGGGAAGGGCTACTGAATGCAGCAATGGCACTGAATTGGCTGGCAGACTCCTAACAGCATTTGTAACCATGGAGACTCTCTATGGTTAGATAATGTCTGAGGTGGGTTTTTCTTTGCAAACTATTTCCGTTGTCTTAATGCAATGATTTTCGAACCACACTGTGCTGCCGCACGCTGGTGTGCCATGAGTGGTTCCCCACCTCTAACTATAGGCCCTTCCTGTGCAAATTGGAGAACGTACTGACTGTGCAGGGATAGTTATGGATGTGCATTTGTACGAGCATAGGCTCTGTTTGGAAGTTACGAATGCCCAAAGGGATAATGGGCTGGTTCCAGTTATATTTGTGGTTGATCCATTCCTTGGTCCAGATGGGTATTTGGAATACCTATTGGAATTTACTTCTTATTGGTGATGGGGGAAAGCAGAGTAACGCTAGCAGCAGATTCCCCCTTTGTCTCACCCACAGGAACCTCCCTCACCCCAGGCTGACTGCTAATAACAAAAGACACAGGCAGAGGCTTGGTAAAGATGCAAAAGAAAATAGTTTACTCACAGTTCCATTGGTTGCATATCTACAGCGTCTGATTAGGATCAGAGGTACATCTAATACTTAGAAAGGCAATGCCCTAACAGCTACATCGCCATGCGTGGAAGTGTGCTCAAGATGGCGGAGGGCAGAGAGCCCCTTGTTGCACATCTTATCACCTTGATGGTCAGGATACAAAAGAGACAGAGTTCAGGGTGCAAAGGAAGGAAGTTAAGGTCAAGGCCACACCCTCTGCAGGTATCACAGAGAGGGACAGGTAGAGGGGTCAAATCACAGGACATCAGACTTTTTCCCTCTTGGACATTAGAGTGCCCCCTCTAGACAGCAGACAGAGTTGTCCCAACTCCAACAATACCCAGGATCAGCGACGGACGACCACCACCACTTATACTGGAGTAGGGGCAGGGAGGATTAAAGCAAACAAAGCAGATAGCTCTCTCTCTCTCTCTCTCTCTCTCTCTCTCTCTCTCTCGCTCTCTCTCTCTCTCTCTGTGTGTGTGTGTGTGTGTGTGTGTGTGTGTGTGTGTGTGTGTGTGTG
>JAJKFI010000015.1:2563475-2605397 GCA_029204185.1 Lerista edwardsae
TCTCTCTCTCTCTCTCTCTCTCTCTCTCTCTCTCTCTCTCTCTCTCTCTCTCTCTCTCGCTCACTCGCTCGCTCGCTCACTCACTCACTCACTCACTCACTCACTCACACACCCCTTCCTCCAGAGTATCATTGAATAATAATGTGAGGAAGGGGAAATGGGACTTCAAGCTGGGATTCACCTGGCAAACCTAGGCAAGTCCTTAGTTAATCACTAAGTCCTTTAATAACAAACTATTTCACCAAGTTGTCATGAGCATGTGGGGTCTGAGGGGCATCAGCGACATCAACCTTTCGCCCCAGGACTTCCCAGTCTAATCTGTGATGAGGCTTGTCCTGCCCTGTCCCACTAGGGATTTTCCTAGTTCCCAAAGAAAAGGTTAATTGCACTCTGGCCCTCCTCCAACTGGGCTGGTCAGTCTGATTCCTCCCCTCTGCCTGTAGATTAGTAGGCAACCTTTGTCAGCTATAGTGTTTCCTGCGGCTTGGGATCATTCATCCCAGGCTCTGGGCTTTTTTTATCCCAGGCTGGCCTCATCAAGCCCCACCCCCTCCAGTGGTGCAGACCTGGTTGCCTGCCTGGTGTCCTTCTCAGTGCCTGCTGGGCATGCTGCCAGCCCCTACATGCACAATGGGCCCCGTTCAGCTGAGGGAAGGCACCAGATCCTGGGAAGTTTGAAGCTGGACAGAGGATAATGGAAGCAGGAATTGCACAGCACCGAACATGCTTTCCCCCTTGATCCAGACCCTTAAGCACATTGTGATCAACTCATCACTCATAAGCTTTCCCACTCCAAGGGAGAAAGGAAGTGCAGCACCAAGGACAGCAGCAGTACCAACTGCTGGCTTTGTTCACACTGCCCTCAGCATCATCAGAGCCTGGGAAAAGCCATTCCATCCTTCCTCCTTGGCATGCCATTATAGGGGAGCAGAAAAGAAAGTGGGGAGAGTGGTGCATTGATGCTTTGCCTGGATGTCTGGCCACCATGCTCCTCTCTTTACATTTCCTCTTCCATCGCATACCCCTCCTCTTGTTCCACTAGCACACCACTAGCACACTAGCACACCACTAGCACACCAAAGAAGCAAACAAAGATTGAGCAAGTGCCATCACCTGGCAAAAAGAGCCACTCTGATGACAGCGGTTGTGGTAGGATGGAGAGAGTGAGGCAGTCAGTAGTAAAGGCAATGGTACTTTCCCACCACTTCTCCCATAATCAATCAATCAAACTGGATTTATATACTGCTTCTCATCAAAAAGTTCACAAAGCAGTTTACAGGCAAAAAAATGAAGTTAAATGTCTCCCTGTCCCCAAAGGGCTCATAATCTTAAAAAAAATGCAGAACACCACCAGCAACAGCCACTAGAAAAGACACTGTGCTGGGGTGAAGAGGGACAATTACTCACCCCATGCTAAATAAAAGAGGAACACTACTTGAAAAGGTGCCTCTTGCTCAGTTAGGAGGGGTTAATCTGCCATAATCTGCCACCTGAGGCAACTGCCTCACCGTGCCTCCTTAAAGGACCAACTTTTCCAGAGAACTTGAAAGCTATGAGGAGAAATTCATACTTTTATTCCTAATTTTCTTTCTTCCAGTCTTTAAGTGATGCAATACACAACAATATAAAAACAAAACCTGCTACATCTAGAGATAAAAATAAAAGGAACTCTACCTTAATATATGATGTACTAATATACAGGGTGTCTCAAAAATGTACACATGTTTTAACAAACTTTAATTCATACATCATTAGTATTCTAGTACAATAAATTTATCACTATGAAGTGTGTATATATTTTCTTGAGATGCCCTGTATTTTCATTTCAGGAGCTTTAAAAACAACACCTGCACACACAACAGTAAAACAAGAATTAGATTAGTCAAGGACAAATTGTGCACAAAATTTCAATGTTTTTGTGGAAGCAGAAAGCAGCAACGGGACAAAAAAAAGTAGTGTTCTCTGTTGCTCTCAGTCTGTGACTCATCTCTTGCAAGTGGGACCAGATTGTCTTCTTGTTCTGATGCCATGAGAGGGAAAAAGCACTGTAAGGCAAGACGTGGCTTAACTTACTATGTTACAGTGCCAAGCATATGTAAAAGACATGAGTACCTAGATTAGTGGCCTATTGTTCTCAACTGTAGTGAAGAAAACCATCAGGTGTCTTCCATCTGAGCTAATTTCTCTGCTCTTGTAACAGCCCTGTTTTGTTTGTTATATTGTTTTGCAAAATGTTCATATGCTCTTTTTGTCACAATAGATGCATAATGATAATGAAGTCTGTTTGGTTGATGAAATATGGGTAATACTTGCAGTCTTTCGAGATTTCAAAATATTTCAGAAATGCAGCCCACTCTCCTTTGTAGGCAATGCTTGTTCATCTTGCAAGATGGCTTTGTTCAAGGACATTGTAATGGGTAATATCTGATGCGAGGGGAATGCCTTACACTGGATGGAATAACAAGGCTTGGTTCTCTGGGGTCGATTAAGGAGAGAGCCAAACTGTGTAGTTTTAGAAGAAAATATGGTTTTCAAAGAAACAAAATGATGACAAAAAGCACAGAATTGCTATCAGCATGTTTGATTTTTAAGCTTTCCAATGTGATGCAGTTCCAATTTGGGAAGAAGGGAGTCATTTCCTACCATTTCTATCTAAATTTCCCAGCCAGAAAGAAAGAGAGAATTTGGTGCACATGCTGTGCTTTCGGTAATACTTCCCCTGGAGGGCCATGCATGCAAAGGAACAAAGAAAACTGGAAGTGAATGAATGGCTATGGGTGTAAATGAGAAAGGTTTGGTTGACCATTGTCTGTGCTTCCAGGATGAAGTCTTCTGGTGAGAAATGGGCTGCATCTTACAACAGCTGAGAAAATGCATTCATGAAAAAGCTTTCAAGCCTGATCAGAAGAGCTTTAAACTAAGCCACATGGGGTGGGAGATTCCATAGACAATGCAATGCTGAAGACTGGTAAAGGGATCGTGGGTGATATAGAGGCCACTGGAATGGCAACAACAGAAAACGCTGGTGCAAGGGACAAAATGGAAAACTAGAATGGGTTTTTTTACCTGTGACTTCAGGAGGAACCAATGCACAAAGCATGGGAAACAAACAAGACAAGCTAGAATTGTTGCTATGGGAAGGTAAGTACTCTCTAGTAGCAGGAGGTGTAGACTAACAGTTGAGCTGCCAGTACTGCCTGAAGCTAAGCAGGAGAATCTGTGGTCTTATTTTTGGATGGGAGATAGAATACCAGGCTGTGATAAACTGATATACTGGTTGTGGCAGAACAGAGTCACTGTGTAGTAGCTGAATCACAGAATACTGTATTTTTGATTTTTTTTAAACCCATTGAAAAATGGTGGTTTAGACTAGCCTACCCATGTAAGCTGCCTCAGGCATTTGCTTCGGCATGGGAAAGGCAGGGTATAAATTCTCCAGATAAATAAATAGTAGGCATTACTGAAACCTGCTGAGATGAGATGCATGAACAGAGTGCAGTAATTGAGCGGTATAATTTATTCAGGCACAGGAAGTGAGTTAAGGAAATTTGTGAAGATATCCATGAAGGTGAGTGCCATCTCCCCTCTTCCAACAATGCACCAATAACGAGAGAAAAAAATTCCCTGTGAAAGTTGGAACAGTTAGGGGGCATTCCTAACCTGGAGTTTGGCCGGCACAGTTAGGCCAGCAAAGTTTGGCCTGTATAAGGGCCACTGTAAAGCACGTTTGGACCACTCTCGGAGTCAGGGAGGATGGTGCATGTCTGTGTGCTGGTGACTCTGGGAGTGGTCCAAACATACTTTACCTAACTCCAGGTTAGGATTGTGCCTTTAATCACAAAAGCTAGGACATTTTATGCCATTAGAAGAGTAAGCCCCCAGGAGTTCATTCCCACCCCTTTCATTTTTGGTGCAATTTCTTGTCTACCAGGCTGAGACTGATTGTATCTTAACTGAAGGGCAAAAGAAATCAAGCAGCACATCTTAAAAGTGCTGTATAGCTTATTATATATGCATAATTGAAAAAAGCGAATATAAAATTACTTGCTTATCTATCAAATTGTGTACTTTTGCAGACCATAATGCCTGTGAAAATCACCACAGTGTCCCACAAAATTAACACTGTGCCCATCCATGCACACTGTCTCAAAGTTCATTATCCCTGACTTTAATTAAGCTGAATAAGTCATGCCCAACAAATAGTATAATAATCTTCCCTGAATGCTGTGGTTAAATTATTCTAAAGGGGGAGGTCATCTGAAAATACTTAGCAGACCTTAGGAAAGTTTCACCCATTAAGGGCGCAATCCTAACCTGGAGTTAGGCAGGCACAGGTCCCTTGTGCCAGCCCAGGAGCATTGCAAATGCACATAAAATGTGTTTGCACCACTCTCGGAGTCAGGGAGGCTGGCGCACAGACGCATGCTATCCTCCCTGCTTCTGAGTGATCCAAATGCACTTCACGGTATGTTTGCAACACTCCTGGGCTGGCACAAGGGACTTGTGCTGGCCTAACTCTAGGTTAGGATTGCGCCCTAAAGCAAATGAGATGTGCCAAAAAAAAAAGCTGCCTGGTCAATCATTTTTATTTTTGCTTTGGGCAACTGCAGGATTACGGTTTTATGACTAGGCAGGATGGTTACTACAACCGTGGCTTCCAAGCTCACTGTTCTTCTTTGCTCTTTTGCTCGTGGGTGCAGTGAAATGATAAGGCAGTGTTTATGGTGGCTCGTAATTGCCACACCAAAATCTCAATTGATTGAATGCCTTTTCTGCAGTGCAGATGAAATGAGCAGGTAAACATACAAGCGACTGCTGCATACTACAATAAACCACTGAGGAAGCAATATGTTGGATATAATGACTCATATCAGAGAGGACTATGGATCTGTCTTTAGATAATTACTTTTGCTAGCAGTTTACCTGTTTCCCAAACTCTAAGAGTTCTCACAGTGTTTGGTCCTCTTAGACAAAGGATTCATTAGTGCATCAGAGCAGCATGCCCTATATATTTCTTCTATTTGGATCTGTTCCAAATAAAATCATTGGCCCCAACTGAGAGCACAATCCTAACCTGGACTTAGGCTGGCACAGTTAGGCCAGCAAAGTTTGACTGGCACAAGAGACACCGTAAAGTGTTTTTGGACCATTCTCAGAGACAGGGAGGATGGCACATGTCTGTGAGCTGGCCTCTCTGACTCCAAGGGTGGTTCAAACATACTTTACCGTGTCTCTTGTGCTGGCCAAACTGTGCTGGCCTAACTGTACGGGCCTAACTTCAGGCTAGGATTGTGCTCTGAGAGTGGATCCAATTTGCATTCAGTTCACCAGTGACCATTTGTGGCTATGTGCAATCATCAACATTATGACATTTTCTTCTATTCCTGACATACCACCCTACCTCTGCTAGGATGCCATGGGCTGTGCAGAACAGGTGTTTAATTACATTTTTCACAGTCTCACCACCCATAGATCCCCCATGTACCTACTTGTTGCCTTGTATGGGAAACTGCAGCAAAAGCTGAGAATGACACTCAGTGCAGGCATAGCAATGCATGATGAGAGTCTGCAGGTGGTTGATCAGATGGTTTCTGGGCATTAAGAAGAGACAGATCTTGTGTCACACTCGGGTCAAGAGCAAAGAAGGGACCTGTGGCACCTTAAATTCTGAATGCTGCAGGAGTGTTCATAGCAAGGTCTGATTCATTCAGACACAGGAACAGTGAAAATACCAGATACTATGTGCATATGGGTAGGAGGGATTTTGTTTTACAAAAGGTGCGATGGGCAGCGCAATCCTAGAGAGGGCGGAGCACTGACACAACATCGTTGCAGCACCCCCATGTCCGCGCTAAAGCAACAGGACCGGCGCTACGGGCAGCGCCGATCCTGTTGCACCTGCACAGCACTTCCCTCCCGTCGGCCGAAGCTGGCTGACACGAGGGATTCTCTGTCCTGTATCAGGAAGGGGATTGGTGGGAGGGGGGAGGCGGGACTTGGGCAGGACCTGGGTGGGCTTGGGAGGTGGCCATAGGGCCACTTCCTAAGCCCATCAGCAAGGCCGCAAGGCCCAAATTTGGGCCGCTCTTTAGCGAGTGCAGATCCAAGAAGCACATAGGAGAGTCTGGAGCCTCCCATACGGTAAGGAAGCGCATGCTCCCTTGCCGCGGGGAGGCTCCAGCCTCTCCTAAACAGCTTCGCATATGGAGCTGGCCCCATCGGCCTCGCCAGTCCGGCACTGTTTAGGATTGCGCCCTAAGTCTGAACGTCCATCATACAAGGAACAGTCAACTGCAATTAATATGCAGCTAAGAGAAGTCAGTGCATAGGTAAGACATAGGTAAGACCAGGCACACCCAACACTTTCAGCTGATAATCCAGTATCGTAACTAGGGCTGGGTACCCAGATCTGTGTGACATGATGACACACACAACCCTGTGTCATTGCGACAACCCCCTCCTGCACCTGATCTGTCACCCCTCCTCCACAAATGAGTGGCGCTGGCCTCAGAAACGGCGCTATTTGGACAGGGCAGGCGGGAGGGCTGATTGCATGGCCCTTCCATGTGCCTCGGATAAGCTCTGTCACCCTCCAGTGGAGACAGTATAAAACTGGTACTCTGCCACGGAGATGGGGGCAATGTATCCCCCTGCCCTGGCTTAGCTACACCACTGTGATAATCTGTACAACATCATCTGCAAGGAGATCACTACTGTTTGTAGTGATTTAAACAATCCTAATCTCTGTTAAGGGAAGTGTCAGGTCCGTCAGGAAGCTCTGCCTCAACACCATCACACTTTTATACACCCCTTAAACTTATTTTCCTGAGGTGCCCTTGAGGTAAGAGAATGTACTGGGAGAGAGACATGTACAACTCTAGGCCAGTGTTTCTCACACTGTGGGTCAGGATCCACTTGATGGGTCACAATCTAGTGTCAGGTGAGTTGCAGAAAGCTGGGAGCAGCTGTCTTGGAAGCTTGTGAGTTTGAACTTTCAAGTAAGAGGTTTTTTTTTTAAAAAAAATTGTTTTTAGTTCAGATTTTTACATAATATGTTGTCCTAATCTTGTTTTCTGTCAGAGATATTTCATGGTCATGCAATTGCTAAAGTCCAAGGATGCCAGTCTGAGTTCCAGGTGTGTCATGTGATTACATCACAATGACAGCACTGCCTGATTGAGGTCACTGCTGGCTATGACATCACTTCCAGGTTAATGACATCACCGTGGGTCCCAACACGAGTGCCATTCTAAAAAGTGGGCCCCCATCTAAAAAATTTGAGAACCACTGCTATAAAGGAGGTAGAGGAGATGTCATGGAAGAAGACAGCGTACCAACAAAGCTTTCCTTTTTTTTGAAATTTCACTGCCTACATCTGACATGTAAGATTTCCAGATAAACACCTCAAAACTGATGGGCCATTATGTGATGCAGAGCCTCATCTACAGAATGGAGAATTCCTTCTGCTATTAGCACCTTTGGGGGGGGGATTTCTATTAGAACCATATGAGGCATGAGGGGAAATAGCATGGTTGCCATCCTGATCACTATCCCCTCCCATTACCACAGTGCTTGGTCCTTTGTGCCTAAGAGTATAAATGCATATTCATAAACACAAAGGACAGCTGTATCCACCCTAACCCTCACCTACTTCAGTCCAAATAGTCCTGAACTGAATCTGAACAGTTCACAGAAATAACATTTTATCATGGTATGCCCAAAAGCACACACACCCCAAAAGCCCAGTAATATGCCAGAGACCAGTCCCAGGACATATAGGCTGCTGATGATGAACAGAGGCCATTTTGCCCCTCCGCTCAGGGCTGTGGGGTTGATACACAAAACCTCCGATTGTCCCTACCCACAATTGCTTCCTGCTCAGACTCAACAGGTACGACTATGACTCCACAGCCCTGCTCAGGAGTCGCAGTCATGGAGTCAGAGGCCATTTTGGATGGGAGTGGAGTCAGCGGTTTTGTGTACCAACTCCACCAACGCCCTGCCTCTGTCGCACTATTTTTGAGATAGATGCCACCTTGCAAGGCAGTGGCATCCCGTAGATGGCTGTTCACATCATGGGTGGACCAGGCCTTGGAGGGGCGTGGGACTGGCCCAGGTGACCTAGGCCAGACCCAAACTCCTGTCCCCAGCTGGGTCAGCCTTACATGGGGCACTTGGATTTGCACCTGAGATTTCGCTGATGCAAATCCGAGTAGCCCTATTCAGATGGCTGCGGCGTGACACAGGGTAAGGGAAAACAATTCCCCTTATATTGGGTTGCGCTACAGCCAACCCCACCCTGTGCTGGATGTGGGGCAGTCCAGCTGGCCTGCCTGTTCCAGTGCAGGTTAGAATTGGGCTGCCCAACATTTGACGAAACATTTCACGATCACAGCAAGGGGAGTTTTGGGGTGGATCGAGGGGAAGGAAAGGAGAAGATCAGGAGAGGTAAGGAGTGGATCCTGGCAGCTGTGACGAGCCAACATCTTATCCCCTTTCTTGGCTCTTTCCCTCCCCTTTTTTCTTCTTGGATTTATGCCACCTATATATTGCATGAGCTGTGTAAAATAATTTTTACTTGCCACTCCTCCTGATTGCCATCCCCACAATGCGCATTTCACACCTCCTTGCTATAGCATGGCGGGGGAATAGGATTGGGCTGATAACTTCATCAAAGACAAGAGGTCAGTACAGGTTTGGTTTGTTTTTCATAATGAGGGCTATTTGCATAAACAAATATCAGATTTACACATATGATGCGTATGTTTGCAGATGACAACAAGATTAAAGGTCTCACTGTTGATATGAGGCTATATTTACAAAGAGGCAATTATTATCCATTGCTAGATCTATGCCTTGCCTTTAGCACCATCATTCATAAACCAAAAAAAGTGGAGATCAAAAAATTCACACATCCAAATTACTTTTATGCTTGAATAAAGCAGAGATGATTCCTGGTGATAATGGAAGGGGTAATTCTGACACTTTTCATGTTCATTTAAACTAGCCTATATCTCAGTGGTTCCCAAACTTACCGTGGTCACTGCCCCCCTCCTTCATGGCACTCTGTCGTGGCGGTGGCATCGCATGCCTCTTCCCAGGTGCCACCATCTTGAATTGTGCAAGATCAGCATGAGATCTTGCATGATTCAAGATGTCAGTGCCTGGGAAGAGGCTGAGAACATCCTGTGGCATTCCTATGAGTTTGCTGCTGTGTTCTGTGAGCCCAATCCTAAACTGGAGTTAGGCTGGCATAAACTAAGCCAGCAAAGTTTGGCCAGCACAAGGGCCACCGTAAAGCGCGTTTGGACCACTCTTGGAGTCAGGAGGATGGTGCATGACTGTGTGCTGGCCTCTCTGACCCTGAGGGTGGTCCAAACATACTTTACAGTGTCCCTTGTGCCCCCCAAACATTGTTGACTTAGCTTATGCCAGCCTAACTCCAGTTTAGGATTGCACTCTGTAGCACCTCAGCGCACAGTTTGAGAACTACTGTCAGAGCTGGACACAAAGCCAATATTTCTTTCATATGTCTATGAATCATACTTGTTACATCTTGCCTCTGGCTAACCTGGAAACTGGTTTGGTGCTTATGTAATCATGTAAAATACATTGATCTCATTTGTATAGAGATCATCTCCCCCCCCCCCCACAGTCCCTTTTAAGACTGTGGCAGGATATAAAGGCAGGATATAAAGAAGAAGCAGGTGTGTCAATTTGACTTATTCCACAACAAATAGGAAGTGAAATTGATATTGAAATCCCATAAAGGAAAGGAAACAAGAAACCCACCATGAAAGGACATAAGAAAGAAGATACCATGCTTTGACCATATTTTGGTGTGCTTAAGGAGTGTCTGGAAACAAACCAACCCAAAAGAGGTGAGCCGCTGCAACGAACCAGAAGCCTGCAGCGCCTTGCACAGTCACTAGCTGCAGGTTCAGCATGCCTTCATCCCCCACACAGCATTCTGCTGTAATGACACTGCTAACTTCTTCAGGGGCGGGGGCTTATTTCAAGGCAATTGGACCCAAGGGCAGGCAGGAGGGCAGGCCATCCAGCTGCAATGCCACACTCTCCTTGTCAGGTACAATCAAGGTGCTGGCTGTGGGTTTCCCAGTCACTGCCTTAGTGCGGGGCCCCTCCAGGCACATGGCCAAATTTGGCCAAATTGGTTAAATTGTTCTGAGGCCAGCAACTGAACACTGGCATCAGTGGCGTTTCTACAGGGAGGGCAAAGCTCTAAGTGTTGCAAGAAGCCTTACCCTGTCATGTAAATCCCTCCTCTCCCTTGCTGCTGTAGCCAGTAAGCAATGCCAAGATGTTGCTTTTCCCTGTGAGGATTGGCTAAAACGGTGCAGGAGAGGAGTGATTTCCACTGCAAGGTAAGGCTTCTTGCAAAACTTAGAGCTTTGCCCTCCCTGTAGAAACGCCACTGACTGGCACTGCTGCCATTTATGCTCCCAACATCCCAGAGGTGGATCTACAGGGAGGGCAAAGCTCTAAGTGTTGCAAGGAGCCTTACCCTTTCATGTAAATCCCTCCTCTCCCTTGCTGCTATAGCCAGTAAGCAACAACAAGATGTTGCTTTTCCCTGTGACGATTGGCTAAAACAGTGCCAGAGAGGAGTGATTTCCACTGCAAGGTAAGGCTTCTTGCAAAACTTAGAGCTTTGCCCTCCCTTAGATCTGCCTCTGCAACATCCCTGCATCAGAGCAGAGGGCAAGTCCTCCATCAACATGTCTGGAGAGCACCCAATGTGGTGGGCACCCTGGCACTTGCGACTTCCCTCTCCCCTGAGCAACTTTGCAGCTCTTTTAAAGTGGCTTGTTGAAATGAAGTCCATGCACTGCTTTAAAAAACATAAAGAAGATGGACAGTACACCTGAAGATTGTGGGGAAGAGCAAGACAGACAGCTGGGATAATTGCTTTTATCACTGGTTAAGTGTGCATATGGTAAGTGCGCTGGGCTAAATTTTCCATATGCACTTAACCAGTGATAAAAACAATGAAAATAAAAAAAGTGCCACAGCAGGTCCTGCTTAAAGGAGTGTCTCTATGCACCCTTTGGAGAGCTGTTCAACCCTTAAATAGATCTGAGCTCCCTTTATAAGTTATTTCCTGTTACTCATTCCTTTATACATCAGTCATCAGGAAATTTTCATGTACACCCATTTAACAACTCCTTTTCCTGTTCTGATGCCACCTCACTGTGCTCTCATAAAACCTTCCAACAAGGCTGCTATTGGTCTCGTCTGCTATCAGTAAATGTGCCCTTCGAATGATGAAAAAGCTGCACCATTTGCTATTTTTTAAACTAACACATCTAATCATCATAGAAATAGAGCGAGCCCCTTGGAAAAATTGGGGACACTGAAATGGCCATTTGTGTGGAAGAAGACATATAAGAAGCAGGGTGCAATCTTAACCAACCAACTTTCCAGCACTGACTTAGCTGTGCCAATGGGGCATGTACGGTGTCCTGCAGTTCAAGGGCAGTCACAGAGGCCTCCTCAAGACAAGGGAATGTTTGTTCCCTTAACTCAGAGATGCATTGCTCTTACCCAGTGCTGGAAAGTTGGTTAGGATTGCACCCTCAGTGGCTCTTCTCTTCCCTTATGGTATCTCTCTCATAATATCTAGTTTAACACTAAGGGGGGCAATCCTAACCCAGAGTTAGGCCGGCACAGTTAGGCCAGCAAAGTTTGGCCAGCACAAACTATACCGTAAAGCGCTTTTGGACCTCTCTCAGAGTCAGGGGGGATGACAAACATTTGTGTGCTGGTACTCTGACTAAGACATAACTTCATGTGTTTCATTCACCCTGCTTCCATCACCAACAGCCAATGATGTCAGGAGGTCTAAGGCCGGACATCGCACAATACATGCAGAGAAAGTTAGTCAAGACTAAGCACCCTTGAAATGAGCGAAACAAACTACTCATAACAGCCCAATCCTACCTAACTCCCCATGCAACAATGCAACGGCACCAATATGGGGGAGTTTCAGCTTCCAGAGGCTTCCTCGAGGTGAGGGAACATTTGTTCCCTTGCCCCAGGATAAGCCCATGGCAGCCCACCATGTTTGCTCAGGCCTGCAACAGCGATACTGATGGTGCAAGTCTGTGTGGACCTATGAAGGCAGATCAAGCCCGTGAAGAGGGTTTTAATTCAGCGGACACTGCTAAAGCTGCCCCCTTCCCGGTCCCAATCCTCTCTTCCCCCCACCATTGTGCCCCTGCCCTGTACTACCCCGCCTCACCTCCACTTCCCATATACTGGGGCCAGCAGACACATTCAGGGGCCTCTGGCACATGGAGCTGGCCTCTTGCTGGCCAGCCTTGGCCCAGCCTGCATAGTCCAGCTATCACATTTTATGGCTGCCAGACTGTACGGTATGCTGCCAGAGTGTACCGGAATGCCAGCACATGGCTGCACATGGCTCCAACAGAATTGGGTGGAAACATAAATTGGATTGGGCTGAAACTTCCATTAATTCCAATGAGTACTATTAGTCATCACTAACGTCTTGGTATACAACCCATTTTTTAAAAACACAACATTATAAGGAAGAGATATATGGTTCAATAGCAGCCGCATGTTTCTTTTAACATCTAGTTCTGCGCTTAATTTCTGAAAAAAAGACATTCTTTCTTTCCTTGCCTCAATAATGTTCTGCTGCCAACTCAATACCATTGATTTGTAGTAAGTACACCATTATCTTTGTCAATGTTTGTCACCTTGGCAGCATCACCTTTGCTACAGAGTTTAGGGCACCATATATGGTTAGGGCACCATATAGGGCACCATATACGCAGCTCTATGGTGCGTTTTCACCTCACAACAACACTGTGAGCTAGGATAAACCGAGTGGTGGTGATTTGCTCAAGGTCATCAGTAAGCCCCAGGGCTTAGCAGGGTCAAGTGCTTTGACCATTATATTGTTTAGGATCTCTTCAGCAAAGCTTAAACTCAAGTGCGGCTTACTGAACTCATAAGAAAAGTCATTGAGCTCTACATCAATATTCTGCACGAAGCAATGCTCTTTGTGATAACTTGTTACATGCTAACTAGCATACTGTGTATTCAATCCTAACCTGGAGCTGGGCCGGCACAGTTAGGCCAGCAAAGTTTGGCTGGCACAAGGGCCACCGTAAAGCACGTTTGGACCACTCTCAGTGTCAGGGAGGATGGCACACATCTGTGGTGGCTTCTCTGACTCTGAGAGTGGTCCAAATATACTTTATGATGTCCCTCCTGCAGGCCAAACTTTGCTGGCCTAACTGTGCCAGCCTAATTCCAGGTTAGAATTGCGCCCTAAGGTTAATAAATGGAAGCCAAATGCTGGGTAGTAAGACAAGATGTATGGGGTAATAGAAATATTATTAAACAACATGTGCAGGAATCATTGGAAGCCAGAACAAACGTAGAGGTTCAGAGAAGCAGATACCAATTGAGAAGAAACAGTGGCAAAAATTAAAAATTAGTGAGAATGACCTCTTTGCTCATAGTGGGGTTAGAACCTGCTGGAAAGTGGATTATGGTTAATCTATACATCAGTAGAGTGATAGGAAAAATTCCCCCATATTGAAAAACAGCTCCAGAACTTAGATAGAACCTCAAAGACAAAGGTACAAGCCGTGCCCATTCCTTTGTGTGCTAGTTTCTCCTTGCAGGGAGCCTTTTGTAATAGAGCAGTGATTTTCAACGTTTTTAGCACCGGGACCTACTTTTTAGAATGTCAGTCTGTCCAGGACCCACTGGAAGTGATGTCACGGCCGGAAGTGCTTTCTTTGTGACACCAGAGCCTGCTGCTTTCCTGAGAATGCAGCAATAAGTTGGGTTATTTCTCAGCCATTTTCCAGTAGCAAAGTGAATCAGAAAGGGGAAAAAAACCTATTTACAACAATAATGCAAGCAAAATAACCACATAGCCCTCCCCACGTCCAGTGTCCCATCTTCCCATATTTTCAATATGGCTGCTCTAGGTGTTTCGCAACGCACCTGACATTGGCTCAGGACCCACCTAGTAGGTCCTGACCCGAAGTTTGAGAAACACCGTAATAGAGGGAGTGGTTTAACAATATATCCATGATGTCCCATTCACATACACAGGTCAATATTGATGCTGTGGTTATCAGGCAATGCACCTACATTTGCAAACCAGCCCTTTGCCTTCAGTTTATAGACTGGCCACAGTGCAGCTTTTCTACAGGACTTTTTTTTTCTGTAAAATGGGAAACTTTGTTCTGAATCCAGAGGTTCAATTCCTCCTGTGCATGTTCCGTTCAACTCAAGAAGCAAAGGCCCAGCACCACACAGAGTCCAACCCAAAGTGAATACAATGGTACTCGCATCTCTATGTTGCCCTGTTTTCTTCTATTTGTACACGTTTGCCCATGCTTTTAAATCTGTAGGAGGGTCAAGAAATGAAGTTTTTCTGCCCCAATTCTTCCCGCGCTCCTTTCCCCCCTTCCAAGCAACCCTACCAGGAGTCAGGTTTGCCACTTGGGAAACCCTGCTTGAAAAGAATCCATGAAGCCATGTCCAAGACTATTTTGAACCAACATATAGACTACTACTTAACTTTTTATTCTGTCTGCTTAAGGAAACCTCCCTAGATGCACCCTCTTGCTTAGGGGGGACTCACAGTCACTCTAAAGGGATCTGGTCATTGGTGTGTAGTTATTTACACCAAACTAAACAGCAGCGCTTGCAAACCACATATCACACCAAACAGTGGGCTCCTGTTAAAGAGGTACACGTGTGAAAAGATGCTGCGAGTCACTTTCCTGCTGCCTCGCACATCTTATGCAAGCCAAATGATTACAGTGCCCCCACCACACCCCAGCAGTGCTCTCTCATGCTTCCCTGGCATGCCACAGGGCATGCACATGTCACTCCAAAATGTGAAATAGTTGCTTATAAATCCTGCCCTTCACAGCCTTTGAGAGAGAGAACAAAATAAAGAGACAATGTGGTGTGCACTTACATTCCTTTGAGCCGTTGCCACATTTTCTCCGTGTGTCCTCCTGTTGTATACTTTAACGGAGCACTGTCCATCCCCTGAGCGGTCTCGGTGCCTGTGGAACCCATGGTTTAATTGTCTGATGATCGCGGAATCAAAGTCCGGCTCAGCAGCGAGGAGCAGCCTTCTTCAGTCCACCACAAATGCCGGAAGATCTCCACATGTTAGACAGCAGCGGCTCTCATCTCTCTTAAAACCTATCAGGATTACAGAGCAGAGGGAAGCTTCTGCCTCAATTGCTTCTGCACATGGGCAGCCAAATCCACACTCTGACTGCCCCCCTCCACCTCAGCTCCTTAAGCACACAGCTCTTCTGACCTCAGGAAAAAAAAAAAGATTAATCCAGATGAGTGGGCCAGCAAATGTACCAGTGACCAATGATGCTGGTCCTCCTCCTCCTCCGGCCCGCCCCCCGCCCCGCACCACCAGTCCTCTCCAGTGCAATACAAATTGCCGTAGTTCTATGTACAGAAGCACAGATGGTTTTCAAAATGTACAGGAATCTCTGGCCATGCCGGAATCAATGGGAGTAACTAGAGTGGTCCAGGAAGGAGCCTGATTTCTGCTCCCAGCAGTTCGTGAAGCAGGATGCAATCAGACAACAGATGGGGGGAAGCCAGTCTCAAACCCTATGGAGGGGAGCATCTGCCTGAAACGCTGCCGCTTTTGCCTCTTCAAGTTGATCCTGGATTGCTTCTCAATGAACAAAAGCATCCTGCAGAATGAATAGGCAGAGCAAACATTGCAGGCGTGCGCAGATCCCCTGCATAAAGGAAATTAGAGAGCTCTACAGGTTGCCATTGAAGGAGTACACTCTAATTGCGACTATTCACCTTCTCCTAGCAACTCTGCACGGAAGATAACTGTGAAATCAACCAGTCGCAAATGCAGCAGCTGCAACACAGCTTGCTCAGTGACTCCTTTGGGACAACAGTATGTTGAGTTCTGAAAAAGAGCGGGGGGAGTACATATGAATGCAATTTTGATGCTTGCCAGAGCGGGGGTGGGGTGGGATATTAAGTGTGCAATTAAAAGGCAACCTGAATAAGAACTAATTGCGCTGCCAGCCCTGCAGCAGAACACACCAGCTCTCTCTCTTTCTCTCTCTCTGCCAACTCTGGGCTTTTGGCCACATAGCCAGTGCTGAAGTTGCTAGAAAAGAGGAGATTATAGCTTCGCTTCAAATATATGTCATCTGCTTTGCTCATATATACCTAATTCTCAAAATTAGTCCTACAGCCTGAATATGAGAATTTGAATCAATTTTTGAATAATTAAAATCCTATACTTGATCAGAGAATGTCAACAGAGGGAATAACTGAATGACAACAATTTCAGTTTAAATTGTGAGAAACTAACAAACCTCCCAGTAGAGATTTGGAGGAACCACTAGATTTTCCCTGTAAATATCTGTATCTGAGATTCTGTATTGGAATAATAACAATTTTTTAAAAGTTGTTTCCATAAAAGAATTTTTTTTGTGTGTGAAATCATCACCTACTACAAAGAGCATTCCAAGTGTGTCACTTGCATATTTTCTCAATCATAAAATAGGCTAGTGTAAATATCTCCATACTGAAGTTGGGGGAAGATGAAATTGAGTGGATAGAGACTATCAAGCAATGACTATTTTGCTGCTAGAGCCCTTTCCACTGATGGCAGAGGTAGCAGCAAAGAAGTGGTTATAATATTATATTATATATAATGTACCTGAAAATGAATGGAGTTTCTGAAAATGGACCCAGATTCACCCCCACTCATTCCCTGGTCCCTTTGTCTGGGGGCAAATATAACCTGAAATAAATGAGCTTCATTTGCAAGTTGTGTTCATTCCGAAAATGAATGCACACACGTAGGGGAATGACCACATGTATCTTATGTGACATGCCTCCCAGAGTATCCTAGATAGAGGTGTACCTGAGGCAAAACCTAGAGCACAATCCTAACCTGGAGTTAGGCCAGCACAGTTAGGCCAGGAAAGTCTGGCAAGCACAAGGGACACCATAAAGTGCATTTGGACCACTCTCGGAGTCCAGGAGGATGCTGCACATTTGTATGCTGGCTTCTCTAACTCCAAGAGTGGTCCAAACATACTTTATGATATCCCTTGTGCTGCCCAAACTTTGCTGGCCTAACTGTGCCAGCCTAACTCCAGGTTAGGATTGGGCCCGTAGTCTAAGTATAGGCAGTTGCAGAAAGCTTATCTAAATTAGAATTTTCCTCCACTTCTGAACATCCGTGAAATTAATGAGCAGCATGACTAAGGTATACAAACTGGGACAGAGTGCCTATACCTTTAACCATTGTATAGAAGAGGGAATTTGGGCAAGTTGTATTGGAAAAGGCAGGAAATACCCCAAGGAGATAGGGAATGGTATCAGCAATGGCCCCTTGTCCCAGATAAAATAGGGATTATAGGTTAACCCCCAAGGTCTTTGCAAGCCCCGGGAACACAGCTGTAGGCTGATAAGCTCTCTGGCTATGAAGGGAGGCCAGCACAGGTGCAGATGGGTGTGGCTGATGAATTAAAGACTGCCCACTGATTGGCTGGCCTCCATATAAAGCTGGAGGCAGGAGCTGGAGAAAAGAACCTGGGAAGGTGCTGGAGGAGGGCACCAGGTAGGCGCTGGATAGATGGAGTGCTGGACTGCTGGCTGAACTGACTGCCTGAAGGACTGAGGAACTGGCTAAGGTAAGGTTGTTTGGGGACCATTGGAAATTGTTATATGGCTGCCATGCCCCTGGAGCCACCAAGTGGAGGAGGCAATTGTGGCTTGGACAAGCTGACTGCCTATTGTTTGGTGGTGGGGTTTGTTGGTGCTAGACTTAGTTTGGAGCTAAGCTGGTGATGAGGGCAGTCTGGAGGAGGCTGGCCAGCCAGTGATCCCAAACAAAGCTGCTGGAAGAGAGGAGGCCCAGTGGGTGACTGAACCCCCTCCCTCTTGCCTATCTCTGAGGCCACTCTGGAGGGGAAACTAGTTAGCCTACTTTGGACATTGGGGCCCTTGGGGAGGCCCAACAGGGAATTTGGTAGAACACAGGTGCAGCTTGGGCAGGTGCAGCTCCATGATGAGCTGCACCTGCCCAAATTCCTGCTTCTATGTAATGGTTAAAGGTCTAGGCACTCTGTCCCTGTTTGTATCTGGTAACCCTAAGCATGCTTCCTAAGCATGTATCTGGTAAGTTTGTATCTGGTAACCCCAGTGGTGGGATTGAAGGGGAATGCGGGGGCATGGCATTCCACTTGTTGGAATGTTGGCTGGCTCTGCCCACTCGCTGACGTCGGCTGGCTTCTGGCTATTTTTTTCTCCGTGTTTTTTTTATGTTGTTTTTCTTTGGTTGTGCATGTGCTCCGCCCCCAGTTCTGCAACATTTAAACTGGAAGCAGCGGGAGACCGGCGGTGGCGGGAGACGGCAGCAGGTAGGCCTGGGCTCCCTCTGCAGTGTGGCCTGCCTTCTCCCCGTTGCCCCTCGTTCTCTCCATCCCCCCTCCCTCCCGCAGCAGTACGAAAGAAGAATGTTGTGGAATGGTTGGTCTAGTTTTTTGGGCTTGCTAGCCCACCTAAAAATGCACAGATGCCTGCTGAAACTGTTGTGGAGTGGTTGGTCTAGTTTTTTGGGTGCCAATTTACAGTTCATGTAATTTTATTGTGTTACAATGACAGCACTTCCTGATTGACGATGTCATTTCCTGCCCCAACATCACTTCCAGCTATGACCTCACTTCCTGCCCCAACATCACTTCCGGCTATGACCTCACTTCCTGCCACAACATCAATTCCGGCTATGATGTCACTTCCAGTGGGCGGGTCCTGACACAAGTGCCAATCAAAAGTGAGTTCCCCTTGCTAAATCATTTAGATCCCACTACTGGGTAACCCTAAGCATGATTTGCTTTTGGAAACCCACTGGCTTATTTATATTAGGAATTCTTTTAATGTCACTCCCAACTGCCTGCTACAAGGAATAGTTGTTTGGTCACTTTTGCTAAATTGACAAATGCTACCATCACTCAGACATTGTTAGAGCCCAAAACCATTTCTGCCCTGTATCAACATATCCTCCACTCCTAATATTCCTCCTTTTCTTCTGTTTGTACCACCAAATCACTCCTCTTCCCACTCTCTAGTGTTACACATACACCTTCCATACTCTTCCTCCTCCTTTCTGGAGATTTAATAGTCATGGCACAGACAGCAATTCTTTTATTAGAACTATTTCAGTCATGTCCGAGACACATTCTGCTGCCACAATGAAAGCAGGTACCTTGTGGTGATGTGATGGCAGGGATTTGTCCACAAAACTATGTCTCGGCATCCCTCCTTGGAATAAGTCGACAAATAGCATAATCCAGTGGTTCTCAAACGTTTTAGAACCAAGACCCACTTTTTAGAATGACCACCTGTCCAGAAC
Source organism: Lerista edwardsae (assembly GCA_029204185.1). NCBI lineage: Eukaryota > Metazoa > Chordata > Lepidosauria > Squamata > Scincidae > Lerista > Lerista edwardsae. Next base: position 2,582,917 of record JAJKFI010000015.1, read on the forward strand.
CCACCAAAAATGATGTCGTGACTGGAAGTGCCATCATTGTGATGCCACAGCCTATTGCTTTCCTGAGAATGCAGCAATAAGTTATTTCTCAGCCATTTTCCAATAGCAAAGTGAATCAAAATTCAAAAAAGGCTATTTACAACCTTGACACAAACAAAACAGCCACACACCCATCCCCCTTTCCAGCATCCCATCTTCCCACTTGAAATTGGCTTGCGACCCACTGACAAGTCCAAACCCACCGTTTGGGAACTACTGCCATAATCCTATTGTGCATGTGTACTCAGATATGAATCCCACTGTAGGCAATGGGGCTTACTCTTAAGTATGTATAGGATTGCTGCCTAACAGTGCAATCCAATACATGTCTACTCAAAGGTAAGTCCCATTTTGTTCAATAGAATCTGCTCCCAGGTAGGTGAATTTAGGATTACAGTCTAATTCTCTCTCCAGGATTTACATTTGAATGACATATATATCTTCCCATATATCCTTACTAAGAGGCAACGTCACATTGAAAGCTGAAAAGCCCAACGAGCTCCCAGTGAGGTTAACTGCCATACCCTCCACATTGCTTCTTACTATATTGTCGACAACATGATGCTGCAAAGCAAAAAGAATGAGGCAAGCTGGAGGAGTGATTGATAAGCCGTGAACATCAATTAGGAGCAACTTGTTAAGACTGTTCAGAATGAAACCAAGCAAGGAATTGTCAAGTAGAAGTTAAAAATATATATCAATCATACTAGAGTTGCACCTGTTAATCCAAGAAAAGTAGATGGAAACCTATCTGGGGCCTAGAAATCCATACAGAGAAGTAAGGTAAAAAGCATAATTTTATCCAAATATCTCCCTCTTCTACTGCATAAAAGGAAATTACTTCTTACTATATAAAAGACTCCATGAGCATAAAAGGACATGCACTAAAAGAACTACCTGTATAAACCCCAGGAGTCATTTTTTTCATCAAATGCATCGAACTGCCCTAGTAGAAGACACTCGTCCAAGACACGTGTCAGACTCCCTCGTCCAACTTGCACTTCAACACTGACTGTCAGATGTTTTCCAGGATTTCATTCAGGCAGATTTCGTGCATCTCCATTGGACCTAGAGATGAGAGAAACTGAACCTTCTGCATGCAAGGCATGTGCACCATTTCTTGGGTGACAGCTTCATCCCCTGGATACAGTCCCATCCATTCATGATCCAAAGCATGGGTGTGGGTGAGTGGGACCTGTTTATCATAATAATAATACTTGGATTTATATACCGCCTTTCTTAGGTCACCAGATTTCTCTGATGACAATAACTCAAGGCGGTTTACATGGGCAGACTTTATTCAGAAACCCGAAGGTTTTTACAATTTATACAGAAGTGTTCTATCTTTCAAGAACTACACACATACAGATGGATCTTTCTGGATTTAGTCCTTCTTTCTGGCCACCCGTTTGTCTTCTTGCTGGCTGATAAGCGGCTTCCCTGCTCCCACCAGAGAAGCGGCTGAACTTTGGCACAACTCCCCCTCACACAAGGCAGCCGAAGCTCAGCTGTTAATCAGCCGCAATTAACGAGATCTGCCGCTCACAGAGACTTCCGGCTATCCCGAACTGGCGACCTTCAGATCTTCAGCTCTTATCTTCAGGCAAATGGAGGCATTAACCCTCTCGACTAAATCTTCTGCATAGAAACAAGGACATAGGAAAAAATCAGAGAATCTCAATTTTCACCAACGAAGAGCAAAGTTTCTAGGTCTCATGACTGTGACAAAGCCTCTGAAAATGGGTGGGCAGTTTCTGCTGAAGATACAGTATTTTAATCTACAAAAACAAGAACGAGAAGGCCAAATTGAAACAAGAGCATTGTCGATACCCTGCTGTTTCTCTTTATTTAATTAATTGGGTTAGTGCCATTGGAACTGGCAGCCTGTATTAGTTAATTGAATCATTGTCAATCTAAAGATGGATCTGTCTGCCTAAATTTCTCACATTGCTAAACTTCAGTCGCCTTGCTCTGTGTGATTAATTCTGTGAGCGGTGTGTAAAAATTCCAGCCAATTCTGCTATTATTTTACCTGAACCATTTGTACCCCTCCATTAGGGATTCCAGTGCCCCATGATCTCAAAGTAAGATCAACAAGGCTGGCTGCTCTCATTTTAAAATCAGCTTTTTCATCCAGTTCCGAGGATAGATCCTTAATGGATGGATTTGAGGTTACAGCTTATTCATTTTTTCTTATGTCATTTTTAACCTATAACCAATGGTTATTTTCAAAGAAAGTAGATAATAACAAAAACATGAATTTAATTTGTGCTAAATCTATGTTTAGAGCAGTGGTTCTCAAACGTTTTAGCACTGGGGCCCATTTTTTAGAATGACGGTCTGCGCAGGACCCACCGGAAGTGATATCATGGTCCAAAGTGCCATCATTGTGATGCCAGAACCTGCTGCTTTCCTGAGAGTGCAGCAATAAGTTGGGTTATGTCTCAGCCATTTTCCAAAAGCAAAATAAATCAGAAAGAAAAAAGCCTATTTACAACCTTGACACAAGCAAAACAACCACCCAGTCCCCCCTTTTCCAGCATCCCATTTCCCATATTTTCAATATAACTGAAATTAGCTTGCAACCCACCGGTGGGTCCTGACCCACATATTGGGAACCACTGGTCTAGAGGTTATTGTAAAGGAACTGTACCCATGCAGGAAATTGAGTGCTGAACAATATTTACATCCTGTACCTGTGTCTTCCAGTTTTCCTGCTTTCCAAACTCTGATAGAAAGGCTCTCAAGCACAGAAAAGCCTTAATGGCACTGGATGATTGTTTCTGGTACTGTCTGGTGGTTAGATTCAGGTTATTCCCTAGATTCTGTAGTGTAGAAGGCAGCAGGTCAGTGAGGCTGGTTCCAATCCTTTCAAATGAGATCAATTAACTTCATTCAGGGCACAATCCTAACCTGGAGTTAGGCCACCATAAGTCACTTGTGCCGGCCCAGGAACATAAAAAATGCACTGTACAGTGCATTTGGACCACTGACTCCGAGAGTGGTGCAAAGATGCTTTACATAGCATTCATAACACTCTTTGGCTGGCACAAGTGACTTGTATCGGCCTAACTCCAGGATAGGATTGCACCCACACAGAACTATTGGGACCTGATTACGTTACAAAGACTTCTGATAACTTTCTCCCAAGGGTGTGTAGGAAGGGTTGCTTTAGCCTGACCTTTTTTCTTCTTCTCAGAATCAGCCCCCTCTTGCTGATCTTCTCACCTCAGGGGAAAAAAAAAAACAGGTGTCTTTTTTCTATGGGGGAAAAAGCAACTGGGAAAGCCATTTTAAAAGCAAAAACAACCAGCAGGAAAAGAGTTAAGTACCCCTTGCCGCCGCCCCTTTCCCATTTTCTGATTATAGGTGCAGGTATCTGCTTTTCTTTTCCTTTTTTAAGATGAGACATTAACTCTGGTTAATGTGTAGATCAAAATTCTCAAACATTTTAGCACCAGGACCCTCTTTTCAGAATGACTATCTGTCGGGACCCACTGGAAGTGATGTCATTACCCTGGAAGTGACATCATGGCCAGAAGTGACATCCTTAAGTAGGAAAATTTTAACACCCCATATGATAAAATCAAATCAGGGCACAATCCTGGAGTCCCTTGTACCAGCCCAGGAGTATAGCGAATGAACCATAAAGCGTGTTTGCACCACTCTTGGAATCAGGGAGGATGGCACATGGTTCATTTGCAACACTCCTGCAGTCCTGGGCAACACAAGGGATTTGTGCTGTCCTAACTCTAGGTTAGGATTGCATCTTTAATCAGTTAATTAAGCAGATTAAAGGTTTACAATAAGTATGTTTTAAAAAATGATTTAAAATAAAGAACACTTCTTACCCTCCCAAGCCGTTGCTCATTTAAAAAAAAAAAAATTCCCCAAACATCCCAAAAGCTGCTTTCCTACACACCTACCCAGGAGTAAGCCCCACTGACTATCATTGTTAAAAGCATAGGCAGAGTAGCCTGTGAAAAATATAAATCTGTAACATTTCTCCAAATGCAGTCACATACAATGGTAGCATGAAGTCCAATACATTAAAAATAAAATACTCATTGAAATGAGTGGGGACCCACCTGAAATTGGCACCCAACCCCTCTAGTGGGTCCTGACCAGTAAGAAACACTGGTTTAGTTGGACTCTAAAGAACAACCAGATTTTACGTTAACAGCTCTGTTCTATTCTGCAGTGTGGAAAACAAGTATGGTAACACAGCGATGTACTGCATACACAATGCAAAGAGAGAGAGAGAGAGAGAGAGAGAGAGAGAGAGAGAGAGAGAGAGAGCACCTTAATCAAATTATTACAAGAGAAGGCAGACTCCTAAAGAAGAATCCTCTAATTGTCAAATCAGTCCTCTGCTCTCCTAATGAAATAAAAACACATAGATTAGATGACTAATCTACAAATAGCTGAAAGGAATTGTTTGCCAATTTCCCCATTAAAATCAAGTTATGCTTACATCCCACTATTGTGAGACATAAACACGGAGGCCGTACAGTATACAGAAGTTGCGTCTTAGCTTTGCGACTGTCTGATGTAACTATTTCAAATACTCACTTGCATGGTTCAACAAATGAAACAAGAAAAAACGTTCCCTCTGGCTGTATTACATTTCCATAAGGACCATAGCAACAAGGAAATGCTGCCTGATATTTATAAAAGGCTACCAACACAACAGATGCCACAGAATAAAGAAATTCTTCTGTGCAGTCTCTTGATGGAGGGGCTCAGGTGACACAATATGTTTATCTCCAAGAACAGTGTGCTGTGATATGACTGTTGGCAGAGGAATGCGTGGTTCCTTCCCTCCTTTTGTCCTCACAACCACCCTGTGATGTAAGTTAGGCTATGAAATAGTGACTGGCCCAAGTTCACCCAGAACACTGAACAGGGTTTTGAATCTAGATCGTCCAACTCTAGGGGCCCAAAGATAGGCTTCCCTAATGCCCAGGGCTCCAGCAGTGCCAAAATGGCTACCTCTGAATCCAGTGGGACCAGGGAAGCAGGCGCAGGTCTCCTCAGAGTAAGGGAACAAATATTACCCCATGTCAACCTTAAAGGTAAAGGTTTCCCCGCGACCGAATGGTCTAGTCGTGACCGACTGTAGGGGGCGGTGCTCATCTCCGTTTCTAAGCCTGTAGAGCCAGCGTTTGTCCGTGGTCAAGCTTCCGTGGTCATGTGGCTGGCATGACTATACGCCACAGTGCACGGAACGCCGTAACCTTCCCACCGAAGTGGTCCCTATTTATCTACTGGCATATTTAGGTGCTTTCAAACTGCTAGGTTGGCAGGAGCTGGGATAAGCTATGGGAGCTCACTCCATCGCGCAGTCTTGAACTCCCAACCTTCTGGTCAGAAAGCCCAGCAGCAGCGGTTTAACCTGCTGCGCCACCACTGTGGCAACCTACTGTGGCCCAAATTGGTATACCCAGATCTGCACCCACCTCTGTGCAGGCACAGAACCAAGGAGAGCCATGTCGGGTCTCCCAGCTCAGGAGGGAGCACAGAATACGTCAGCACAGCCTCCTGGGCCCATACTGCCTCTCCCGGCCCTTCCCCCAGCCCCATGCCACCCCTCCCAGCCTCAGAAGGGCTCACTGCCAACAGGTGGTGAAACTTAGCCTGGCAGCTACAACAATGCGGCATTCTGCCACTGAAGCTCGGTGTCGACTGGCGCCAGCCATAACACCGGTGCAGCATCATTACCTCAGGTACTGCTGCGGGATCGAATGGTAGCCGCTTGGCTCCCACTGCACTCCCGGGCGGTTCAACAGTTTAGGATTGGGCTGTTACACTTCTCAGGGGAGAACTACGTATTACAAAGTAGGCTGCATTCCAAAGGAGAATAAGGGAACAGAAGGGGATGCCAGTTTGCCGGTATGTTTTTCCCTGTGGTTTTTAAAACAGTTTTTCCTCAGCTGAGTTTTGAGATTGAAAAAAAATAATAATGGCGGAGGGTGGGAGTGGCTTGAGAGATTTCCAGGGGAAAATTGACTGGGCACAGAAAGCACTTCTTTCTCCCTGGTCAGTCCTCCCTTTCAAATGTCCCAACATTTGTGCTACCTCAGCAGAACTAGCTTTGGGTCGGTTGATTGAAGTAACATGAAGCTCCATTGTCGGCCATTCCTTAAATGCTCAAGGCAGTGAGTTGGGCCTGCACAAAGCAGCAAATAGCTTCCTTTCTGGAAAGCTGATGGAGCTCAGGTGCTACGTGACTGAGGGCCCAATCCGATCTGACTTTCCAGCATCAATGCAGCCCTGAGGTAACTGACCAAACATTCTTTTACCTTAAGGATGCTCCATGATTGTCCTCCGTCCGCCGCCCCCCCATCACAGGATTGCAGTGCATGCACCATTTGCATGTCTCCATCAGTACTGGAGTGTTGTACAGGATCAGGCCCTGAGCTTCGAATCAGGACTTTCTTCCTGATTCCAAATCTTCCCTCTGTCAGGAGCCCCCTCAATGGCCTAGGGCAAGCCCCTCCTTCTCAGCCTCAGCAATCCAGGGATGATAAAATTCTCTCACCTTCCCTGAAGTTGCCACGGCATTCTACTTCTCTGGCCTCTGTGGTAGTTAGCCAAATCTCTGCAAGCCACAGCTGGAAGGAACAAGGGTTACCATGGCAGCACCATGCAATGGAAAAGATATGCTGAAGGAGTTTGCTTTCCTCCTGTCAGGGCCACATCACACATTACGGGGTGTGGGGTTTTTCCCCAAGTGTTCCCAGAGTTTTTTCTAAAATTGTAAAGGCCCAATCCTATCCAACATTTCAGCACTGATGCAGCCGTGCCATCAGGCCATGCACTATCTTGCAGGGGAGGGGAGCAGTCTAGGAAGCCTCCCCAAGGTAAGGAAACATTTGTTCCCTTACCTTGGGAATGCGTTGCAGCTGCATCAGTGCTAGAAAGTTGGATAGGACTGGACCCAAAATCTGTTCTTTGAAAATACATTATGCTGCCATTTATATTAGAAAGGCAAACTGAAGCTGTTAAGGTATGGAGAGGATCTGAAGGTGGAAGCTAAATATGATAGGCTGCCACGTGACTCTGTCATTTTTAAAGAGACGAAAAACAGCTGTGGGAAGGTGAATTTGAGAATGGGGGACAACAAAGGCGGGGTGGGGGGACTGCTTAAAGTTTTCTTGTCTCAACATTTGCCCTCTCAAAATTGCCCCTATAGTCTCTTGTGACACCGTTTCTCTAAGCCTAATGTTATCAAACCTGCTTCCTCTAGCTGTGAGACAAAAGCTTGCCGTGGGAGTGGGGGACATCAGGGGCCAGCCAGGTGGGACATGATCCCCAATGGCCCATGCAGATCCAAGGGCTGAGCTGAACCCTTAGTACTCGTATTGCCGTAGTGTCTAATGAGCGCTCAGGGGGTCAGCAGAAATGTCATGGGGTCCCAGAGCAGAGCTTTGCCCCAGCCCTGGGCAAAGCAACTTGGCGCCAGGCAGGAACCATTGCATTTATCTATGTGTTGAACCCCAATGAAGAACAAAGGCCCACAGCTTCTTGTCTCTGAACCATACTTGAGTCAGAGCACAATCTTAACCTGGAGTTTGGCCGGCAGAAGGGCCACCGTAAAACATGTTTGGACCACTCACGGAGTCAGGGAGGTGCACGTCTGTGTGCCAGCCTCCCTGACTCCGAGAGTGGCCCAAACATGCTCTACGGTGTCCTTGGTGCCGGCCAAACTTTGCTGGTTAGGATTGTGCTCTCAGTGTTCCTTGCATTCCATGGCAGTCCTCCTCAAGCTGCTATTCTCCCTGCAGGAGAAAAGATATGAACACATTACATTTTGGAAGCGTCCAGATTTGAAGGCCAGTGAGGCAATGAGAAATCACAGACGATGCAGGGCTTGTTCTCTATCCCAGCTATCAGTGGAAATAGATTAAAACACATTCTAGCCTTCAGTATATATAAATGGCAGTAGAAAAATTTCTTTCCTGTGGGCGGTGGCATCAGCAGCCCTTTTGAAGAGCAGCACAGGAGGCAGGCTAAGTCCTTCATCATCCTAAATGTCATAATGGAGCAGAGCGATACACCACGTCACGAGAGAGACAGGGGGACATTGCAGAACAGGGACCATTTTCAATCCACCAAAACTTTATCCGTTTCCAGAAAGGAATCTGTCCTTCTTGGCAAAAGTACACAGAAGTATAGGAGGACACCAGTTTACTGCACAAATGTATCCCAGCATAAGCACTGTGTTACATCAGAGACATTGTTTTTTCCCATTGTGTAGCCACAACCACTTCACCAGGAAGTCATCACCCATCATGTGTGATCTTAATTATTATCCCCTGGAAATGCAGTATGTCATGTATGGATGCATCGTCATGAATAAGTTTGTATTTATGGAGTTGACTGCCCTCTCCAAGGTTCAGTGTGGATCTGCTGCTGAACACTGCCACCATCGCCGTGTGTGTGCACCACTCCTAAAAGCCTGACAGAAATATCCAGCCCCTTTGTTTTGTTACTTACGTCCATGTAAGTCACCTGGCAGCCAATGGGTTTCTTTGGACCTAAGCCTTCTATTTAGCTGGTGTCCATCTGAGGTGTCTCAGGGGGAATGTGAGGCTGGGGAAAGGGTGATAGGATTCAAGTTTTCATGACTGCCTTGGAGATCTACCCCCGCTCTCCCTTGAACCACCCTGTGTGTGCCATGATTGTCCCCTGATCCTCCCTGAAACCACCCATGATCCACCCCCATCATACCCACTTTGGCATGGCCTGGGTGAGCCATTGGCATGCATGCACAACCTCCACTAGTTCAGTAGTTTTCACCAATGGTCCCTCACCACCAGTGGTGTCATTCAAATGATTTAGGAACAGGAACTCACTTTTGATTGGCACTTGTTGGGAACCCGGAACCAGCCACGGAGCCCGTTAGGATCCGTTCTGGTCTGTTCCCCCTGAATGACATCACTGCCTTTAACCCTCTGAGTGCCGGCCAACAAGAAGAAAAGCTCTTTGCAGAGGAATTGGGAGGGGGGAGGGGGGAGAGTGAAGTGGGCGGAGTCAGCCCTAATTTTAACTAGTGGAACTGAGTTCCCCCGCGTTCCCCCTGCATGGCATCACTTCTCACCACACAATAGCAACACACTTTTTGTAACACCGGTTTGGATCTTGCAATGGCCAATCGCAATATCTACTGCTGTAAGCTCTCAGCAGGATTCAGTTGCTGGTGATTGAGGGTGAACTCCTGCACTGAAATAGGCAGGCTGGCTCACCTGGGCTGCATCCAAACGACATTAGGAGGCAGCAGCAGCTCAGCGTGGGGCAAGCCCCAACCAGCCCTTTGGGACTCCTCGGATCTGCACCAGCAAAACAGCAGGCACAACTCTATATAGCCAGGAGCAGCCCAATTGGGGCCACCCAGCCCAGGGATGGGCTATGGATATGGCCCAAAAGCTGTCTCCTATCTCCACCCCTTCTCTGCCCATGTTGCCACCCAATTATGCCTCCTGCCTGTCTCTAGCACATCTTCGGCATAGCCATGTGCAGCCAAAGCTAAGCCAGCACTGAACAGGCACAGCTGATGGGTGTAGCAGCGCTCATGAACCAGCACAATTGCTTGCGCCGGCCCAGTGACTGAATCTGCACCGCAGACACACATTATGGCACGTTTGCCACAGCACTGGTCCGGCACATGAGCGTTGCACCAGCACAATGCCAGGTTAGGATTGCGCCCTGAATATATTTGTGCATGTCTACTTGTTGGGATGTTTTCTTTGATGCATGTGTATTCCTGAGTTACCTTTCAGTTATTCCTTTCAGCCACCCTCAATTTTTTTATTTTTATTTTTTGGCAGGAGGGTTTCCCCCTCCTTGTCAAAGTAGCAGACAGCTTTCTTGGCGAATCACATCCCTCTTCAGGGGACTGTTGAGAATACTGGCAGAAAATGATTCACTGCAGCATTTTGGAAGGATGCCCAGAGGGGATGTGACACTTAGCAAACCATATTCCAAGAAGATCAGCTTTAACTGCAAGTTCCAATTAATGTGATCAGAACCGTACTCATTTCCACTGGAAACACATTTAGACCAGCAAAAAAGGTTGTGCTGATATAGTCTGGCTTAGCTTTAAAGTATGAAAACTTAACCCGACACAGTTCATTTGTGCTTACAAGGGGTTTTACTGAAGAACAGCTTTTAACCTCATCAGGCCAAAGAAAATCTATAAATTGTGTTTTGTTTCATTATTTCTTTTAAATCCCCTGAACTCTCCCCTGTCTGTTTTACAGATTTTCCAGTTCATTAAGACCACATTCTATTAAACCGCACTCCCATGCACGACGGCATAGTTATGCACAAGTGTTACACTTGCCAAAGGTCTTAACATGAGGAGCTGCCAATGGAAACTTGACTTGATCCATGACCTACCTGCCAGGAGCCCTATCCACTCCGAACATAAAAACATAATCGGAGGAGACACTGTTCATTTGTGGTTTAGAAATTAACGTTTCTGTTTATCCTAAGATATCTTGAGTTTGATGCCAAAGATTGTTTGAACTACCACACCATTGCACTCATTTCACATGCTAGCAAGGTGATGCTCAAAATCCTACAAGCTAGGCTCCAGCAGTATGTGAATCGAGAACTACCAGATGTACAAGCTGGTTTCCGAAGAGGCAGAGGAACTAGAGATCAAATTGCCAACATTCGCTGGATCATGGAGAAAGCAAGAGAGTTCCAGAAAAACATCTACCTCTGCTTCATTGACTATGCTAAAGCCTTTGATTGTGTGGATCACAACAAACTGTGGCAAGTTCTTGAAGAGATGGGAGTACCAGACCACCTGATCTGCCTTCTGAGAAACCTGTATGCGGGTCAGGAAGCTACAGTTAGAACTGGACATGGAACAACCAACTGGTTTCAAATTGGGAAAGGAGTACGACAAGGCTGTATACTGTCACCCTGCTTATTTAACCTATATGCAGAGTACATCATGAGGAAGGCTGGGCTGGATGATTCACAAGCTGGAATCAAGATTGCTGGGAGAAATATCAACAACCTCAGATATGCAGATGACACCACTCTAATGGCAGAAAATGAGGAAGACCTAAAGAACCTGTTGATGAGGGTGAAAGAGGAAAGTGCCAGAATTGGCTTGAAGCTCAACATTAAAAAAACTAAGATCATGGCCACCACTCCCATCACTTCCTGGCAAATAGAAGGGGAAGAAATGGAAGCAGTGACAGAATTTATTTTCCTGGGCTCCAAGATCACCGCAGATGGTGACTGCAGCCATGAAATTAAAAGACGTTTACTTCTTGGGAGGAAAGCTATGGCAAACTTAGACAACTTAATCAAAAGCCGAGACATCACCCTGCCAACAAAGGTTCACATAGTCAAAGCTATGGTTTTCCCAGTAGCAATGTATGGCTGTGAGAGCTGGACCATAAGAAAGGCAGAGCGCCAAAGAATAGATGCTTTTGAATTATGGTGCTGGAGAAGACTCTTGAGAGTCCCCTGGACTGCAAGGAGATCCAATCGGTCAATCCTCCAGGAAGTCAAGCCTGATTGCTCCCTGGAAGGACAAATCCTGAAGCTGAAGCTCCAATACTTTGGCCACCTCATGAGAAGAGAGGACTCTTTAGAAAAGACCCTCATGCCGGGAAAGCTTGAAGGCAAAAGGAGAAGGGGGCGGCAGAGGATAAGATGGTTAGATAGTGTCACCAAAGCGATGAACATTAAATTGGGTGAACTCCGGAAGCTAGTGGAGGACTGGGAGGCCTGGCGTGCTGTGGTCCATGGGGTCGCGAAGAGTCGAACACGACTTAGCGACTGAACAACAACAACAAATCTTGAGTTTAAGGCAGGAGAAATCAGATATTCCTCGTATTCTCTCTCCCGTCTATACTATTTGGACACATTTATGCTTGTTGGAAAGAATGAAGTTAAGAATGCAGGGTAAGAAAAATGATTGTATAATACCTGCTCCCCTGTTTCTTTCTTTTCAGATGGTTTTTCTTATCCCCTCAAGTTATTATGACACACAAGTATGGGTCAAAGTACAATTATCTCACTATAGGTAGGTCTATGCATGCCCTCTCTTGTTGTTGTCTATACCAGTGGTTAGATTTATGTTTTTGTTTAGGATTCTAAGGTTTTTATAGGACGGCATGAAAGAGCATTACTACATAGTCAATATAATATGGCTAGAATGGTTACTTCTCTGCGTACCTTCATTAATATTAGGTTATATGCTATTTCTGGCATTGAAGACTGAGGGCACAATCCTAACCTGGAGTTAGGCTGGCACAGTTAGGCCAGCAAAGTTTGGCTGGCACAAGGGACACCGTTTGGACCACTCTTGGAATCAGAGAGGCCAGCACACAAATGTGTGCTATCCAGATGTGTGGATTCCATTTCTGAATTGGGATAATGGCTACTGTGAAAAATTGGAGAAGTAATACCTCCTATAACACTGTGTATATAGGTTCCTTGAAAGCAGAGTGCGGTGTGGAATAGTGTTATAGGAGAGAACTATAATAGGGTTGTAAAGTAGATGGGTTCACAGTATTGTACCCACCAGTGCATGAGATTGGCCCTGGCTATGTAGCTGATCATTTCTTGTATGCTGCAGTTGTGGAAGAAGACGGGAGGAGCTGCTCCCAGGAGGATGAACCAGGCAACTGCAAGTCTCTTGTTGAAGAAGGCAGCTCAGGTAGCAGGGGCAGCCCATCCAGGATGCAACTGAGCCCATCAACATCAGGTGGCAGATTGAGGGGAGCAGGAGTGTGGTGAACAGAAGTCCGCCACCTTCTCTCCCGATTCCACCACCTAGCACAGCTGACCTTACTTTTTTGGCTATAAGAAAAAAAAAATACGTACACACAAAAAACAAAGAATTAAACATAAATATCTAAAATATCAAGAAATGGCTTCCAGATATCAATGAATTTGTCAGTACGAAATTGTCTTCTGTATGAAATGGATTCAAATATCGATAAAGTGAGAAGATCATCCTTCCAATGTAAGAAAGTAGGAGGGGTTTTTTCACATTTTTATACCACCCTCCAAAGAGCTCAGGGTGGTGTACATAGCTCCTCCCCTCCTTTTGTCTTCACAACAACCCTGACAGGTAGATGAGGTTGATTGACTGGCCCAAGGTCACCCCAGACACTTCATGGCTGAGAAGGGATTTGAACCTGGGTCTTCCAGGTCTAACTCTTAAACCACTACACTATCCTGGTTCATCCCAGTGACGTTGCCTGGCCAGCTGGCTGGCACCCAGGGTGGGGTGACAGGATTACACCATTTTGTCACCTCCCCCTGTCATTGCGTCATCCCCTGCCTCCAGAATGGCTCTGATCTGGAGCCCAATGGAAGCACGGGCAGGTGGGAGGGCCCCTCCATGCTCACCACACCAAACACTGGGGCAACCGTTACAAATCAAAGGGGGGAATAAACAGTAGCTGGCTGCCTCCTCCAGATTCGTCTGGCTTCTCCTCCAAGAAAAGATTCTGCATTAAAAAAGCAATGCAATGTCAGAAGAGTTGGAACCCCGCAGCTAAATGGCTCTATAAAATTGTATAAAATAGAACCACTTATTTTAATTGGAAGACGGAGGCAATAAGTCACATCTTCCCTTTTGACCAATAAATGCTCAAGGCAGTGCAGGGCAGTACCGGGCCTTGCAGGGGGGCGTCCAGGGGATCACATGGCCCAGAGCGGCAGCTGCCACTGGCACAAAGATGAGTGGCATTTGGCCCACCCCATGCTCTGAGTGCTCCGAAATGGAGCATGTGGTGGGGGGGTGGTGGTGGAGGCAGCGCCGGAAGTGGGGGAGCCAGGGCTGGGGGTTGGCAATTGTCAACCTGGCTGGGGTGGAGCCTCTGCTGGGTCCGCCACTAGTGCAGGAAGCTTACAAAATAACGAATCAGCTTTACATGGGCTGAAAGAGAAGAAGAAATAGTCAACGAAGAGCCATAGTGGTTGGTACCGGGGGACAAAGGAACTTTGAACTCTAACTCAAAAACAGGTGGAAAGATTATCGAAATGTTTCAAATTGTACCTGTCTTCCAATTAGCACTACGACATGGTTTCTAAATTTAACTAGAAGAGAACAAAACAGTCCCTGTGAGTCACTTCCAACAAAAGCCTAATGATGGCAAGAGAGTTTAACTGCATCTTAAAGAAAACTCGAAGATCTCAAAATTCCACAAGTTCCAATGGACTGAAACAAGAAACGGAAGAGTTACTATGGGGGGAGCAGGGCAGGACCTGGTCTTTTATACAGCTGCATAGAGGGAACTGGTGCAGATCATGAACAAACCTTAAATTTAATAATAATAATAATAATAATAATAATAATAATAATAATAATACTTGTATTTAAATACTGCCTTTCTTAGGTCACTAGATTTCTCTAAAGACTGTACCTCAAGGCGGTTTACATAGGCAGACTTTATTCATAAACCCAAAGGGTTTTTACAATTTACAGAAACGTTCTATCTTACAAGAACTACACACATACAGATGGATCTTTCTGGATTTAGTCTTCTTTCTGGCCACCTGTTTGTCTTCTGCTGGCTGATAAGTGTCTTCCCTGCTCCCACCAGAGAAGCAGCTGACCCGGCACACTCCCCTCTCACAAGGCAGCTGGAGACAGCTCAGCTGTTAATCAGTCGCAATTTACAAGGTCTGCCACTCACAGAGACTTCTGGTAGTCCCGAACTGGCGACCTTCAGATCTTCAGCTCTTATCTTCAGGCAAACGGAGGCATTAACCCTCTCGACTAAATCTTTTGCTAAATTTACAAACCAATCCTGCAGGTTTCCTAATGGGGTTCACTCCCAAGTGAGTGTGAAAAGAACTCCTGCTCCAAACAACATGGAAGATGGTGGTAGCAGCTGGAAGGCCAGCAACTGTGGGGAAAATAAATCCTTGAGCAGTGGTTCCTACACTATTTCAGTTCGTAGCTCCCTTGACCAACTGGGCCACTGGCCACGGCTCCCCATTTGGGCTACAATCCTATACATTGTATAAGGTAGCAGGTTTTTTTTGTGAAGATTCCACAGCTCCACTGGCTGGTTTTTGTGGCTGTTCGGGGAGCTGCGACTCACAGTTTGGAATCCACTGCCCACGGGGTTTTTCCTTTTGCTGGGCTTTGGCTCTTCTTCATGTGGCTGGTACTGCTTGTGCATGAAGTAGCACCATTAGGAAACAAAACAAAAAGTCCAAGGCATGCAGCGATGTTGGTGAGACTTGGAGCAGAGAGCAGGAAGCAACTGGGCAGGAATAGCAGGAGGGAAGACTGAGGACTACAAACTGTGCCTTGGCATAAGACTCGAGCCTTGAGCTCCGTCCATAGTGGGGAAGAGAGCGCAATGCTAATATTCCAGACTCAGGATTTTGGATGTGTCAGCAGTGTTTTAATCACCAAATGAATGTTAGCACTTAGAACAGTGTGGAGGAGTGTTGATCGTGTTTTTTTTTTCTCTATCTATATCACCAGTAAGGCAATGAACGGTTCTTCCAGATGGTCAGGGTAACAACAGAGGTGACACCTCTTGAATAGATCTGACCTCCTGCCATGTTCCAAAACGTTTGTCAGTTTCACATTTGGAGAAGATGATCTCAGCTACCTCCTCCCCGCCCCCCCCGCCAAAAAAAAAGAACTAATGGCAGGGAGGTGGGGATACTAAGCTTAAGCTAAATCCTAACTCCTATGGCCCCCATAGGTGTAGTGGAGCCAAAAGCTTTTCAGCAGTCATAGGAAGCTCGTTGGGGGAAGGGGATGGACTTCCTCTTCCCCCAGGTAAGGGTGCTAGCCTGGCAATGGGCCTCCTCAAGTCTGCATCAGCTATTTGCTGGTGCAGACTTGAACACCTCCGTGTCAGGCTGCACGGCCCGCCACAGAGCTTAGGATTCAGCAGTGGAGGCCATTGCCAGTCCAAACCTGCACCTGGACTTGCTCCGCCCCTTCCCATACCCTGTTCTGCCTTCCCCACACCCTCCCGTCCCGAGACAGCTCACCTCCAGCAGCGGTGAAACTTACCACTGGCTGGCTCTGCACTTCCTGACAGCAAAACACCAGCACTGGCAGTAAGTGCTTGCTGCTGGTGCTAGGCCCAATAGACCGTGCCCTAAAGAGGCAATAAGTGGCCTCCATAGACCTGTGTCATAGACAAAACTCACAGGCTCATAGGATATTAGAGTGGGAGGGTATGTTGGAGATCAACCCCTGCTCAGTGAGGCAACTGCAGGCAACCTATCAGCATCCCTGATAAGTGGCTGTCCAGCCTCTGCCTGAAGACCCCCAACAAAGAAGATCCCACAGCTTCATGTGGCAGACTATTCCAGGGCCAGACAGCTCTCAGGAAATTCTTCCTCCTCTCTAGCCTAAATCTACTTCCCTGTGTTTTCTACCCATTGTTCTCAGGAGCCTCAAAGAGTGAGGCCTCTTCCTTCTCCTGTGTGACAGACTTTCTGATACTTGAAGCTGGGTATTATATCCAGAGGCGTCATCCTACCGGAATGGGGCATTACCCCATTCCGGTAGTTCCGGGGAGAGGGGGAGAGCACGCGGCAGACTCCTATGGTGCTTATTCTCCAGGTGCTGTAAGCATGCCAGAGCCAACAATACAAACGTAGCACCAGCTGTAAAGATGTTATGATTGGGCCCTAAGGCACCAGCAGCCCAGTCCTATGCCCACCAGTCCAGAACATGCAACTGCAGCCTGTGCTGCAAGCCAGGTTTTCCCCCCATCCTGTTCCTGTGCGCATTACCCCCTCATCCAGGTCTATAGACATGTTAAACAGCTCAGGGCCCTATTGTACCTGGAGTCCCAGACTGGAGCAAATGAATCTCTCACACCTGCCACTGAAGGCTTTATGAGCACTGCAGAACCACATAAAAAATAGAGATGTACAACACGTTTCCCCAAAGCACAGGAAATTTATGCAAGCAAAACACTAGCTGCAAGCATTTAATATTTTAAAGCCTCAGAAGAACGTTATCGGTTTTATTGGAGGAACACATTTATCAATTGACATTCCCGGGCATGGACTCAAGATTCCACATTTAATTTCAATATAGCCTTAGCACAAGCCGTACTTTCTAGATTCAGTGACATTATGAACGGACATCAGCTGCTGTTCAAGAAGTGATGGAGGGCGCAATCCTAGAATGGACATTGGGGCAACACAACTTGCTTGCATCAGTCCAATGTCACTAGCGCTGATGCGGGGGCACCAACCGGCACCCTCCATCAGCGCTGGTGACGTTGGGACGACTCTAGCAGCAGCAGCAGCCCGACGGTGCCAGGCAGAGGAGCCACAGCGCTGCTCCTGCGCCAGCCAAACTCGGCTTTCCATCAATTTCCAGCATTGGAGATCTTGACCTTATTTTATGCAAGCTTCTGCACTGTCAGCCTTCAAATAGGAAACGGACACTGCTCATTCCCTTTTCTCCTTTCTGAAAACACAAAGGAGCTTTGTGCCGAAGCAATTGGTCTTCTCATGCAGTGTATCTACTCTTACCACATTCAGAGTGCAATCTTAACCTGTTAGTCTGGAATAGTTAGGCCAGCAAAGTTTGGACTAAAGCACATTTGGACCACTCTCGGAGTCAGGGAGGATGGTGCACGTCTGTGTGCTGGCCTCTCTGACTCTGAAAGTGGTCCAAACATACTTTACAGTGTCCCTTGTGCCGGCCAAACTTTGCTGGACTAACTATGCTGGACTAACTCCTGCACTTAGTCTAACTCCTAACTTAGTCACCTCACGGAATTCCGCCCCCCCATATAGTCTGCGTCAACTTCATGTAAAGCTTATATATATATAAGATTTGCTGTTGTGATGTTATACTAGTACTTCTGTTGGTACAGTAGAACCTACCTTGCTGCAGGAGCACTTTGAATCAAGTTTTGGACTATGCATATGAACATTTCCTGAATTTTTTTTTCATGTTGCACTATTCCTTGTCTCCTGAACCAGTTTACTGTTGCAAAATGCAGATTACCATGTGCAGTTTTTCTTTTCTGAAGTTTACAAATGCACGATCGAAAGATAAAAATATGGTTCAAAGAAAATCTGTCTCCCTTTTTTTCCATCCCAGTTCAAACACTTGTGTTATTATGTTCCTTGACAGCTTTTTTAGACTTTGGCACAATAAACCGAAAAGAAAGGATCTCTTTATTACTGACTTCAGGCAGAGAGGTTCTAATGAGCTGTTCCATTGAAATGCCTATTTTATGTTTTGCCACAAAGAACTTCACGAAATTATTAAAAAAAGGTACTGGTGTTAACTCCGGACTCAACATCCAATGGATACCTAATTTTCCTGTATGGTATTTTTTAATTGGGTTCATGGATGAAAGACAAAGATTCCATCTTATCTCTTGTAGCACATGAGCCATGTCCAGAATAAATTGAGAGGGGGTTTAACAGCTTTTATCTCTGCATTTTAAGATGACAAGTAAGTACATTCCCACATCCACTTTTAAAAGACTGCCAAACTCAACCCCCCTTTTTAAAATCAGAGTTTTGCTACGTTTTCATAACAAATAAGGAAATCTAAGGGCAGAGCCAAAGGGACAGAACAGTAAACCATAAATGGGCAATATCAAGCGACCCAATGTATTTTATTTCAGAGCTCATCTATGCATATTAGGTTATGATCAGAGCACCACATTTGGGGAGTGTGTCTTGTGTCATCCTTTTGCATTAGAACCTTCCGTCACCATCACCATCTTGTTGACCACCACATTTGTGAACAGAAGAATCCTTGAATTAATTTGTTTGCTTTTATATCCTGCCTTTCCTCCATGAAACTCAACATGGGGTACATAGGTAGGGTTACCAGATACAAATGGAGACAGAGTGCCTATACCTTTAACCATTGCATAGAAGTGGGAACATGGGCAGGTGCAGCTCATCATGGAAGCATAATCAGAAACAGCACCTGCCCAAATTCCCTCTTCAATACAATGGTTAAAGGTATAGACACTCTGTCCCCGTTTGTATCTGGTAACCCTGTACATAGGGAGTCCTCCAAGGCTGCTTAGCTTCAGCATCATGTGCCTTTGTACCATCTCGTATTGACTAGGTTTACCAGATGCAAACTGGGACTGAGTGCCTATACCTTTAACCATTGTATAGAAGAGGGAATTTGGGCAGGTGCAGCTCAAAATGGGAGGGTTTGAGCTGCAAAAGCTGCACCTGCCAAAATTCCCTCTTTTATACAATGGTTAAAGGTATAGGCACTCTGTCCCAGTTTGAATCTGGTAATCCTATTATTGACTGTTTATAAAGCATTTAATATGAACCACTCTTTAAACATAAAAAACAGATTGCAAGGAGGTACTATAGTAATAGACAGCTGAGACGGGATTTTATTTTATGGAGAAATTAGGAGGATGGAGAAATGAATTTAGGATTGGAAAGCAGGCATGAATTTAGGATTTCAAAACCAGAACACGTACAGGTGGAGGAAATCTGCATTGGATTGTTAGAAGCTAAAAATGCCAGGTCATTTGTTGGGACAAAAGGGTATCTATGACTGGTTTTGTTCCACCACCACTCTAGTGATGAGGGGAGTTAGGGTGCGCTGTCTCTAGTGCAGGTGAGGAGCAGGCTTGGGTACAACTCACAGTAAAGGAATTTCAGTCCCCTGACCTCATGTCACATGCCAGCCAGCCCACTTCCTTGGGGGAGGTAAGGACAAATATTTCCCATGAGCCTCTCACATGCCAATGGGTCTCCTCAGACCAGCGCCAGCTCTTTACCTGGGTCAAGTCTGCAGAAAGAATGGGGCTGTGTCAGGAGCCAAGGAAGGGGAAAGCATCCAGGGCAATTTGTGGGTGCTGGGTGCCACCTTCTCCCACCTCCAGACATGCCTTTTGCCTTCCCCTATTCTGACCCATTCTGCCCCCCCCATCCCATTCAGTCCCCACCGCAAACTCACCATCATTGGCAGGCACTTCTCCCTCCTCCAGTGTGTGGTAGGCCTCTGCAGTCTCTCCACCAGCGTTCCAACAGTGCGTGGCTTCAGACATTGCCAGAGTGGGTTTTACGACAGCTATAAGGCAGGATCCACTACTGGAATGCTAGTTCTGGCAATGGAGGAGCCATTAGGATTTTGCTGTTAGTTAGCAACCAAATTCAGGAATTGGGAATTTCCAAGGAAAATGTAACATGAGAAAATTATAGCTACACAGCTATGTCAAAAAGTCACCTCCATTCAGGTTAATGGAAATATTTCTGGAAAGGAAGGCTGCAGTTGCACCTACTATCTCAAATAGCACTATAGGCATATCCCAGTATGCCCTGGAGTTCCGTTCCGGACTCCACTGTGGATACCTGAAATCGTCAATACTGGGGATGCCTTTTTAAAGACAGGGGAATATCAGTGGTTTTGCTGCAACAAGGTTAAAAAAAAAGAAATTTGTTTCATGTTCCCCTATCTTTTTGAAAGGCATCCCTGTATCCACGGTATCCATGATAACTAAAAGCATGGATACTAAATCAGTGGATACCAGGGCACACCAGTAGCTTACTTCAGCAATAGAACAATCCCTTCCTCTCCAGCTCATAGTAACAAGTTGCTCTCTCAAAAGACGGCAGTACATTCCTGCTGCTGTTTGTTGTTTGTTTGAAAAAGAACACTCAGTACATTTAAAACAGTTTCTGGAGGTAGATTCCACAATTCAGTGATTATGATTTCAGAGAACGTCATGGTTCACCAATTTTTTCTTTTATGGCAAGCTTCCTTATGTTTGTTTATTCAAAATAATGATATTTCACTGGAAATGTATTTGTTCTTCGTTTTTTCCTTCCTTCTCACTTATTTAGCATTCTCACGCTTATTAACCTTTGAATGACATTGACGATACTGAAACCAGATATGGTTAGTGTGCTCATATGTTGAAAATGAGAGCGTAATCCTAACCTGGAGTTAGGCCGACGCAGTTAGGCCCCAAAGTTTGGCCAGCACCAGGACCACCATAAAGGGCGTTTGGACTGCTCTCGGAGTCAGGGGGGATGACAAACATCTGTGTGCTGGCCTCTCTGACTCCAAGAGTGGTCCAAACATACTTTACAGTGTCTCTTGTGCTGGCCAAACCTTGCTGGCCTAACTGTGCCGGCCTAACTCCAGGTTAGGATTGCGCTCTGAGAATGCAGCAGAACTATCAGGGAAGAACAGTGGTCTTCTTGTTCCAAGAGAGCGAAGCTTTGGCTGATGTGGAGCAGGATACGATAGGGGAGCAGAGGTGGGGGAAAGGTACAGTGTGATGACATCATAACCTGAGCTAAATAGAGCTGCATGTTACAGAGTTGGCTGTAAGAACGGGCGATATCATCGGTTATTGTTAGAATCATGTCAGTGACGGTACAGTACTCATTAATACACGAGTTCCGACTTCATTAATTACATTGATGGCGGAAGAGGAAGTCTGGGAAAGATGGCTTCAATATGACAAGCCCCAAACAAAACAAAACAAAGCATTGACATTCTGAGAATAGCACAGGTGGAATGACTATACAGGAAGTTGAAAAATAATGTGATAATTTTGTGAACTATGCCTAAATTGAGGGCTTCAGAAATATGGCTCCATCCGTTGATGCTCCTGATGATTCCTCTTGGAAAACATGCATTAGTGTGATGCATTAGTGTGACGAATAGCTAAAGGGCTGTGTAAGTAGAGCATCTCAATTTCAAAAAATGTCTGCATCTTGACATCATGCTACCTGTTTGGGAGAAGGTCTAGGCAACCACCTACCAAACACCTGTCTTGAGAGCCCTGGTCACTTTACAAGGTTGCAAGGTGGAAGGGGAGGTCTGAATCCCATCCCCCTATGGGATTTGATGCTATTAGAAGAACTGAATACAGATGCAATTGAAAGCTCCTGGTAGGCTGGCACAAGTCTCTTGTGCCAGCCTACAAGTGTTGAAAACATGCCCTAAAGTGTGCTTGCAACAACTCAGGAGCAGGGCAAGTCAGCATGGATGTATGCTGGCCTCCCTGTGCCACAATCCAGGCCTGCAGGACTCAGGTAAGGCTAGCCTAGGGAGGCTGGCGTGGGAGATTGGGGTGGGCAAATGGAGGGCAGAGGGAACACAGAACTGTGTGGTGGAAGTGGGGGAAGGACAGGCCCATGGGCAGACCAGACCAGGGGGAGGTTGAGCTAGCATCTGGCACTTAGGCCAGATCATAACCCCCAGCCTGGGCAGCCCTTCACGAGCTGTTGGAGTTGCACCAACAATTTCACTGGATGGTGCTGTTTCACCTTCCTTCCTCCTTTGCATGGCTGAGAGCTAGGCAGGCTGCCATGGTACAATCCTGAGCCCTGGTCCATCATCATCATTATCAAACAGTATTTATACACTGCTTTTCAACATGAAGTTCACAATGCGGTTTACAGGCAAATAATAATAATAATAATAATAATAATAATAATAATAATAATAATAA
>JAJKFI010000015.1:2614885-2630386 GCA_029204185.1 Lerista edwardsae
GCCTAACTCCAGGTTAGGATTGTGCTCTCAGTTTTATTGTGATTTCAGCCTTACAGAGATCTTTTGTCGCAGCAGCCTTATGCCACATTTAGCTCAACTGTGGAAAAGGACAATGAGGAGCTTCACAAGTGGATCCGCTTTGTTCTAGAAGAACAGAGAAGGAGTGTGGGAAGGTCAGTTGTGGTTGGTGCCGTAACCAAGGTAGCTAGCCCTTGTGCTTTAAGAGAGAGAAGGAGGGGAGTGGGGAAAAGCTGGAGAAGCAGGAAGGTAGAAAGGAATGAAGGGGAGAAGCAGGACAAGTCGGAATTATCTTCCTGTATACAAATTCATAACAGATGCTAACCGAGAGAAGGAGCTGTTCCCCTACATTGACACCAGCAGCTCACAGGGTAATAGATCCGATTATAATCTGCCCACCACACATTTGACCTGAACATGGGCCAATGCACTAGACTCCCCCTTAGTACTCTAGCCTCATCTTGCCAGCCACAACCTCAATATGGCGGGAGATAATATAGTTGTACCTCAGTATCTATAGAGGATATGTTCCCAGACACCCATCCCCCCCATGGATACCTAAATCCATAGATAATGGAATACATGGTGAGGACCTCTCTGGACATGACAAGACGTGCCTCCTAGTCACGTCCAGAGATGGTCTGAGGTGTGGGGAGGCCGCACGTAGCATCCCTGCCTCTCAGAAGGCCTCCCAGAGGCTTCTGAGAAGCACTTCTGGTTTGCTGAAAACCAGAAGTACCTCTTGGAAGCCTCTGGGGGGCTTTCTGAGGCCCATGGATGCTGTATACAGCCGCCCTGCACCTCAAAATACACCTGGACGCACTCCTGGAAGTGCCTTCCCATTGTGACAAGGAGGTAACCCTTCAGATACGGGTTGAGTCAAATCCATAGGTCCAAAACCTACAGATGAGGACCCATCTGCACATCTGAATATAGCCCACTTACAAAAAAACAAAAAAAAAACCCCAATGCATGTAGGCCCAAATCAGAAAGTTGGTCCCTGGGAAAAATCAGGTAATCCTCTCCTCAGTTTTTGGCCTTACATGCATTACGTTGTATTTGTTTTTGGGTCGCTGTCTCCATAATGGCCATGTAGAGATGTAGCTGGCGATAGCAACCTTTTTTTGTCTCCGCGTCATGGGCCGGATTGGGGAAAAGTATCATCTGATCCAAGCGAGTGCATTGAATCATGATGTTTAGCTATAGTAATAATCAACATGCAGTTGCCTTATCTGTGTAGTGATGTCAGAATCACATTTGATGTTCTGTTGCTTCCATCTGCATCTACAATCCCTTCTCTTTTCCACCCACCTCATAATACTACAAGGTCACCTATTATGACAGCAGTACTGTTAAAAAAAATAGAAAACAGAAGTATTTTTCATCCTTGAACAGTCCTGAGAAGCTGAAACTCCCTCCCTTTCCTCCATGTGTTTCCATAGATACAGTAAGTCTTTTAATATTCTGAATAGTAGTTAGCAAATTAATAGTGCTGGGTGTACATCTTTGGCATTTCGTATTTCACCATCTAACCTCTGTTTACGCAAAGTCCTTTGATTCCATTTTAATTTGGAGGGGGTGATTGGGCTGCAGAGCCATTGGAAACTCAGAATAAATACTGTTTTGTAAATAGAGACGTAATGCTCAATTTAAGCTAAGACAAAAGTCAAAACAGCCAGTTATCCAATTATATTATTGCGGCGTATTATGCAGAAAACCAAATGGTCTGCTGTTGAGAAGATCTTCTTTAGAGATCATATTAAAAGTTCAAACATATAAGCAAAATTGATTTTTGGTAAGGAGAAATGCATATGTGAGGCACACCATTATGCACACAGTTGCAAACAGGATCATCACTGCATCATTAGATTTAAGAAGGATGATGCTGAAAAGACTTCAATCCAGAATGTTCCCCTTTAGAGCTTAATCCTAACCTGGAGTTAGGCCAGCATAGTAGTGCAGCAAGGTTTGACTGGTATTAGAGCTAATACTAGAACTTTTATTTAATTGTGTGGGGTATTTTGGCCATGGGTTTTTTGTTGGTTACTAATTTGTTGGGTGACCTGTACTACTATAGTTAAATAAATAAATAAAGTTGATGGGGGTAACACAAACCCTAATAATAAGTAATAGTAATAATAACCCTAGATACATGGAAATGAGAACTGACTCATAATAATGATTTTTTTAAAAAAAAATCGTGATTTTTACATAAAAAGTTGTATTTTCAGTAGTTTGGCCATATCTTTTGATAGAATCAAGATATTGCACTCTGGTTTTTTTCATTGAATTCAGGGTGAAATTCCACACCCAAACGGTATATAGCATGATGGTATTATTTTTTAAAAAAACTGCTATTTTAGCAATTTTGGTTCCTGGTGGTGTCACCCCCCTGTGCGCGTCACCTGGTGCGGCCCGCCCCCTGCCCCCCTCACAACGCGACTGCCTTACCTTGAGGAGGCCTGTGTGATTGCCCCCCAACTGCAGGAATTAGCACATGTCCCATTGGCAATAATGAGACCAGGCAATAATGCCAGTGCTGGAAAGTTGGTTAGGATTGCGCCCTCAGAGACCCCTGGTTGAGTCAAATAGTGGCCTTGATTGATTAGTAGTTATTTAGGGCACAATCCTAACCACCTTTCCAACAGAAACTTAAATTGAGGCTAGTTAGGAATGAGAAATGGAAGACGAGCAATCTGACAACCCCTTTTACTATGGGAGAGCTGGAAGAAGCAATAGGTAGGTGCAAGATTGGTAAAGCAGCCGGCATCAATGAGATACGGGTTGAGCAGATCCAAAAAGCTATAGGCCCATATCTCTCCTTAGTCAGAGGTCAGCACACAGATGTGCGCCATCCTCCCTGACTCTGAAAGTTGTCCAAATGCACTTTATGGTGGCCCTTCTACCAGCCAAACTTTGCTGGCCTAACTGTGCTGGCCTAACTCCAGTTTAGGATTGCACCCTTAGTCCATGTGCATAGATCTTATTTAGTGCTACTCACCAATGAGATTAAGCGTGCAATCCTAACCAATTTTCTGGTACCAGGGTAAGGGCAATGCAGCTCTGAGGTAAGGGAACAAACATTCACTTATGTTAAAAGGAGGCCTCTGTGAGAATGCAGAGCATGCCCAATTGGCACACCTATATAAGATATTTGAAAGATATTTGACTAATCCTAAATCGACTGAGTGAGATAGTAGATCCCCTGCTTATACCACAGCAAGCAGGCTTTAGACCTGGTAAAAATCGTGTAGCTCAAATTCTTAATTTAACACAATATATTGAGGATGGTTTTGAACTGAAGGAAATTACAGGAGTGGTGTTTATAAATCTCACCGCGGCCTATGATACAGTTAATCATGCCGCCCTATTGAAGAACGTCAACAGAATGCAACTTTCGAGCCGTCGAGGAAAGTCTGACTGAGGCTTTGAACCTGACTGAGTGCATATTATAGGGATAATCAGTTAAAACCAAATTGTTTAAAGACACAAATCTGTGCTTTCCATCTGAAAAACTGAGAAGCATCAAGAACATTGCAGGTATGCTGGAATGGAAGCAACTCAGAACACTGTGCTACCCCCAAATACTTGGGAGTAACTCTGGATTATACACTGACTTTTAAGAATCACTGTTTTAACACCAAACAAGGTCTTTGCCAGAAATAGTATCTTGAGGAAAATAACAAACACGAGATGGGGTGCCCAACCACATGTATTAAGGACATCCGCTTTAGCATATGCCACTCAGCTGGAGAATATGCCAGCCCTGTCTGGTATAGATGTAATCACACAAAACAGGTGGATGAGGCACTAACTGAAACAGCAAGGCTGGTCACAGGATGCCTAAAACCTACTCCAATACAAAAGGTGCATTACCTAGCTGGCCTTCCCCCTCCCAAATTTCGTCGGGAAAGCGCACCACAGAAGGAGTGGGTTAAAGCGACGTCCCTAGAAACACACCCACTGAATGGCCATCAACTCCCACCATCAAGATTGAGATAGCGGAATAGCTTCCTTAGGACTGCGCCCCCCCCCCTAGTCGCCACAGACTGCTTTGGAACTATGGAAAGTGAGCAAGGAGCTGCTGAGTGAATGGGCACAAACATATGTATGCCCACCACCAGGTCAAGAACAACCGTGACCTGTATGGAAATCCTTAAATCGACTGTGAGCTGGGGTAGGAAGATCTAAGGACAATCTAAGGAAATGGGGCTTCCCCATAAAAGACATGCTGTGTGAATGTGGAGAAGAACAAACCATCTCACATATGCTACAGCGCACACAGTGCCCCTCTACATGCACAATGGAAGATCTTACGTTGGCAAGGGAGAACGCTGTTGAAGTGGCCCAGTATTGAGCAAATGATATCTAGTTTTAACTTTGTATTCTAAAAACATATTTTGATGTATCTATAAAACGAATAAAGAAAGAATCCTAATCAACTTGCCACTACCAGTGTAAGGGCCATGCAGCTCTGAGGTAAGGGAACAAACATTCCCTTACCTTGAGGAGACCTCTGTGACTAATATTCCACTGCAGAAAACAGAACTTGCCCAATTGACACAGGTATGTCAGTGCTGGTTAGGATCTAGTTGTTTTTCTTTGTGTTTAAAAGTGCATTTGGAGTTATAAAACAGCAAGACTTGGAAGCAAGACCAGGCAATAAAGGCAGGATGTCATTTCCAAAGACCACAACATAATATCATCCAGCTATTATAATAATATTTACAGCTAGAACAACACGGGGTTTGTTTATCATGGCATACTGAGAAAGAGTATCTTGCTATCCTACTATCTTCTTGGGTCTGAACAGATAAGCAGGAACAACCTAAATGAAAAGATTAAAAAGTGAGATTATTGATGCTGTAATGAAAATGAGGGACAAATATAGACATTCCTTGGCACCTGTTTGGTCCCTGCTGAGCTGAGTAATAAGTAACAGAGACATTTCAATACAATGATTTTGATGTCTGAGAAATTCTTATTTACAAGGGCAGTGCAACTAGGTCCGCCACCCAACTCTACCTCTGAGTCTTCTGCCGCCGCCTCTGATGCAGCATGCCGGTGGGCGGCAGGGAGAAGCTCCTTACCGGAATCCTCACATGGTTTTCGAATGCGGGACTTCAAGTTTTATTTAAAGCAGTAGTACAAATTAAAAAAACAACCTTTTTTTTTTTTTTTGGCATGGTTCTCCAACCTTTTAGACCAGGACCCACAGTTTAGAATAGAACTTGTGTCAGAACCTACCAGAAGTGATGTCATTAACCTGGAACTGATGTCGTGGCCAGAAGTGAGAACATCAAGCAGGAAGTACCATCATTGTGACATAATCAAATGGCGCTCCTGGAATGCACCAAATCTGCCCCCTCCTTGCTCCCCGCCCCAGCTGCCTGCCACTGATGCAAGCCACATTGGGTCGCTTCAAGGCTGAGCTGGCCATGCAGATTTATGATACATAACAAGCTGGCATAAAACCCAGAGGATGAATCACTGCCATCATTAAAAGCTTTGCAGAAGAGTAAGGCTAGAAAACAATTTCACCTTAATAAGAAATTTGTCCAAGTGTGAGCATTTGGTATTAGTATTATCCCCTTTTAAAGGTTTGCTTTCTAAAGGATGTCATTTTCACAAATCTCAAAGCAAAGCATAGAGACAAAGAGGAATTAGATTTTCACTGCATTGTTCCATCTTAGTAGTTTATCTGTAAAAAAGGATCTCAACTTTTCATTAGAATCAAGACTGACTGGCAGAAATTGTTAGTACAATACCGTATCAGGAGTACAGTATTCTACCCTTTTGTCCGTGAAAAAGAAAACTAATCTAAACAGCTCTAGGTCCTGTTGGAGATGCAATGTCGAACATAAACATCTTTGGTGGAATTCCAAATTAGCTAAGACTGATTAGCAAAAAATATAGTACTGTTGACCTGGAAATGTTGGCATGAAAATGTTGACCTTCTTCTTCAGCCCCAGCTCGTGGTTTCTCTGACTACCTCCTCATGTAGAGCCCCTTTACCTATAGTACCGACAGGAGTAGCACCTTGTTCTGGTAAGAACTGAAGAAATGACCACAGGTTCACCTTGACAGGGGTCAGGCGTAATTTATAGTAGTTTTCCCATCACTCTTAACATACATAACAGTTATGTGGCAACACTACCGGCACCATCCAAAGCCTTTACAAATTCACAAAACGTAAACTACACAAATGGATAGTACTGATACGGGATTTTTGAACAAGGTCTCCTTCTATGAAACCTCCCTGTCTGGTCTAATACAAATTCAAATGTAATTCCTTATATAGATAACTGCAGGGGTACAGAGGAGGGGGAGTAGGGCAGAGTAACATGCCCTTGTCTCTAGGGGAGATGAAACAATGGTGTTCCCAGACAGAGTGCTAATTTGCAACTGCCACACAGTGCTACAACGCCTCCATCATTGTCCAGCTGCTCAACCTGCTTCCTTCCTGCTTGTTTTGGCTCACTCTGCTGAAAAGGCCAAAAGCGGGACCAGAAGGAGTAGTGTGGTCTCTCTAGGCATTGTCTCTATTCCTTTCCTGTTCCAGCTTTTTGCAAAACAGAGCACAGGTGAGAAAGAGGGGGAGTGGATCAGAAGCTATACAGTGGCCTTTGTGGAGGGCAAGGGGAGAAATTGAGGGAGGAAGCCAGCCTGCTAGTTCAGCAGCCCACAGTGCCCAAGAGGTATTGAAGACAGAGTGCTCCAGCAGTTAGCCCAATACTATCCAATGCTGGTGCTGCGGGGCCTCCAGGCCCATGCTTTATCCAGTGTTGGATTTGAGCAGGCAGGACATCTCCTCGGTGTAGGGGAACATTTGGAGCAGGAGAAGGTGCAGTGGAGGCAAGTGGATGGGCAGATGAGATTAATCTGTGATTTAAAGAAGTGGTTCTCAAAATTTTGGACCAGGACCCACTTTTTAGAATGGCACTTGTGTTGGGACTTGTGTTGGGAGTTATATCATGGCCAGAAGTGACATCATCAGGCAGGAATAATGAGATGACACTCCTGGAATGCAAACTGGCATTCTTGGACTGCAGCAATGGCACAACCACGGAACACGGAACACCCCTGACAAAAAGCAAGATTAGGACAAAATATTATATAAAAGCACTGAACTAAAAACAACATTTTTAAAAAACTGTTAACACTCACAAAAGGAATATAGCAAGCTTCCAAGTTCTGCAGCTTCCAAGATGGCTGCTCCCAGCTTTCTGTGACCCACCTGACATCAGGTGGTGACCCAAGTGGGTCTCGACCCACAGTTTGAGAAACAATGATTTAAAGGGAAAAAATTGAGACATATCACATTCTATACAGGCAAAGAAAGAGTCAAACTTCATACCTGTTAGCGCAGGGCTGGCCCAAAATCTCCAGATGCCTGAGGTGGCAAGCCAAATTCTGCTCCCCCTTCTCTGATTATGTGGCACCCTCTACCACTCCCACTCTCCAACATTCTCACTCAGCACTCTCCACATTTCCCCTTCCTCTCTATCCCCCTCTTCTTTTTCTAATCCAGAGCAGGTAGGCGAGGTGGAGACGTGGAGGCAGACAGAGGTGGGTAACCCCCCCCACACCAATCTGTAGCCTGAGGTAACCATTTCAGTTGGCCTCATGGTTCGGCCAGCCCTGTATTAGTGCAATAAAATTGTGTCAAGGAATTGAACAAGGAGGACACGCACATCTCAAATTACATGAAACATAACCAGTTTAATCTTGATTCGGTTTGACTGAGGTGGCTTGCATGCAGTCGGCTCAAGAGACGCAGCCGATTTCCAAATACAAACCTGCACCACAAGAAAAAGCACTGCCAAAGTTGGTGTCTTTGCAGGAAGCTTGAGGAGTGAAGCCAGCAGCTTAATGGGGGATAGAGAATGACATTTTCTCTAACCCCTGGAGATGCTTTCTTCAGGCAGGAAACGGGTGTATATTAAGCCATTCCAGCTCTAGCTGTTAAAAATTGGCACCCAGAACACTTAATTAATAAGCCAAATTATTTAAAAAGAAGCCGAAACATTTTTTTTTTGTGCTATCACCACACTGCTGTGTTGCATCTGAAGAGCTGTGGTGTGTATGCTGGAACACAGAGAAATGAGTGGGTTTGAAGAACTGCTTGCCTTCTTCAACATCAGCTGCATAGAGAGACCATGAGAAAAATGAATCCATGACCCTTGAGTAAGCACTGAGTGAGGTCAAGAAGAGATGAAGAGTCAACGATGCACTTGTTATCTACAAAATACATCAAGGCAGGGGAGTAGCGACAGTGGTGGAGGGGAGTGCAATTGCACTGGGCAGCAAGCTTTGGGGGGAGGCAACAAATTGAGTTTGACACTAATGGCCAAACTTGTGAAAATTTTGGTAATTACAAATAACACTACCCTATGATATATAATTAGAAAGGTAATTGCATGCAGAATGTAATGAAACAAACCAGAGTGTAATATCTTCATTCTATCAAAAGTTATGGCCAACCACCACCACTCTGAGAAAATGAAAATACAACTGTGACATCACTTCCTGTTGTTATGTCACTTTAGGGGCATCATTTTGCCCACTGCACTGGCCTACACTTTCATTAGCTACGCCCCTGCATCAAGGGAAAACAAGAAAAGGAAATGCAGTCCATTTCTGAACACTGATGGTCTGCTACAGCATGGAGAGGACAGTCACTGTTGCACTGTGAGAACCGGGATACTGTTAAATACTGAGACGGAGGTGGCTTGCATGCAGTCAGCTCTATGAGATTTTGGAGTTGATTCACCACAGAATGTCTCGTGCTGCTTTCATACAACTTTGCATGAAGCACACAGCTCTGAAGGTGTATTGACAATCTGTACACATGATGCATCTGCGCACCTGATGTATTGAACATCTGTACACGTCGCGCATGACAAACACCCCTTCTCCCCATTAATTTAGATACACAACTCTAAAGTTATGTACTCCAATTTTCACCTGACACGACTGTTGCAGTTTCACACCACACACTCCAGAACTGGTGGAAACTGGCATTCCGTCTCTCCGTCTCCAGATCAGATAGAGCACCTGCGTGTCCTTGAGGTGGTCAGCTTCCCAGCTTGTTAGTGCAACCTGCTACACAGTAGCTGAACTCCCTTTAGATAGTGTAACATAAGCAGGCAATGTATCTCATGGGAAGCGCTGGCTAGCAAACATCCACTTTCTCATGAGATCATGATGTTCAAAGGGTCACCCCATTGGTTAACATGGGGCACAAGGGTCTTCAGGTATCCACCTACCAGATATGCTCTGGCTACACCCCTTTGTTCCTATATAACTTATATTTTTACTGTGTGCGCACTGAGACTGAGACTGTAACTGAGAATGTAACAACATGCGTTGAAAAGCCGCTTGTACGCGGCAAGCCTTCGCCGGCTTTCGCTGACCGGTAAATAGAACTTCTCACTTTCTAACTATCGCTACTGTAACCAATAAAAGACTTTGTTATTGAAATGTAGCGATCGCTTCGTTCCTCCGCTCCGATCGCGCTAGGCAAGCGCTGAATGGGTCCACAAGCCCCCAACTCTGCTATAAACACTCCAAATAAACAACAGGTTATGGAAGATTCAGCCGTAACCCTGCAGGGGTTTGCCGCGGACCCAATCCACGGAGCAGAGACTGAGTGGTGAATGTGGCTGCATCCCTATACCCGCGGACATCCTGACAGATGTCTGATGAGGAAGGAGCTACCGGTGGAGACAAGGAGGAGACAGAGGAAGTCAAGGTAGAAGACCTCGGTGACGAGGCGGGGGAAGAGGACGTTGGCGACCCAGGAGAACCCGAGCAATCCGGGGAAAGTGAGGAGAGCGAATCGGACGATCTCGGACCTCTCATTCCCCTTCCGGGGGCTCCCGACGGCCAAGCACCTGTCCCGCCACCGCCACTCGCCCCAGGACAAGGTCCTTTCATCCCTCTGATACCACCTCAAGTTCCACCGCTGCAGCCCGCTGGGCCCGGAATCGGGATGGCGCAGCAACCTCCCGCCGCCCCGCCGGCGCCTTTCAACATTCCCATTCCACTTCTCAATGACAGCAACTATGTGCAATGGGCACACAAGATGCGGTTGCTGCTGGAAAGGGAAGACCTTTGGCAGCACACTCAAGCGCTTCCCACGAACGCTGCAGAAGAAGCAGCTGACAGGAAGGCGAAGGCTACCATCGGTCTTGCAATCTCAGAGGATCTCTTAGTCTATGTTCGCGACCTCGGACATGCTATGGACTATTGGACCACATTAAGAGAGTTGTTTGCACGTGCATCCCTGACTTCCAGCATGGTTCTGACGCGCAAGCTGTGGAGATCGCGTCTTGAACCGGGGGGGGGACTTGCGTGTCCACCTAAGAGCAATGCAGCAAAACCTCAAAGATCTTGAGGCAATCGGGGAACGTGTCGAGGAAAGGCTTAAAGTTTTCGCAATCCTCAATTCCCTGGATGAGACTTGGGACATGTTTACCCTGACTTTGGAATCCATCCCTGCAGCACAACTGACTGTCACCCTTGTCGTCGCACGTCTTCTCGAGGAAGCGGACAAAAGGGCAGACAACCAGAGGGAGCGAGAATTCCGAAAGGGGAAAAACAATATTTCTGGGAAAAAGCAGCAGCAGCCCAAGAATGAGTCCCAGGCGCAAGTGTGCGCCAGTGTGAGACAGTGCTATTTGTGCGGATCAACCCAACATCTCGCATACCAGTGTGCCAAGAAGAAAGGAGGCTCTAAAAAGAAGAAAAAACCCCAAGGTGAGCAGGGCACGGGGCAAGGACAGTTTCCAAAGCCCCATGCACAACATCCCAAAGCGAGTATCGCTTTCGTGGGCTCAACGGAAGGTAGGCGCACGCGAGGATCCTGGTTGTTGGACTCGGGAGCAAGCCACCATATCGTAACATCCGCTGACTTACTCACGAGCAAGTGCGAGACAGATCGTGAAACTGTCGCACTCGCAAATGGAACAACAGCGCCAGTAGTTTGCGCTGGAGAGGTTTTTCTGCCACAACTGCAGACTACCTTGAAGAATGTGCTGTGTGTGCCAACAATGTCGAGGAATCTGCTCAGCCTTGGCACCCTCCAAGAAGATGGATTTAAAGTGACTTTCCAAGACGACGTCTGCACACTTGAGAGGGGGAATCTTTGTGTGGCTGTCCCCCGAGTGTATCGGCTGTTCGTGCTTGGAGCGAAGACAACAGGGAATCAACAGGCAACTGTGTGCTTCAATCAACCAAGGCACCGATCCTGTGGGCACGTGTGGCACCTTCGATTAGGACATTTAAATCATGACTATGTGAAAAAGACAGCTGAACTTGTGCACGGAATGGACTTAAAAGACTGCGATGCTTTTGTGGACTGTGATGTGTGTAAACTTACTAAATCGCATCGCGCATCCATCCCGAAGTTCAGCAACCGCCAGACTCAAACCCCCTTACAGCTGGTGCATATGGACTTAATCGGCCCTGTGAAGAAGACAGCAGGGGGGGCGCAATACGTTCTTACGCTCGTGGACGATGCTACGAGGTATAGTTTTGCATTTTTATTGCGCCAGAAGTCTGAAGCTGCTAATAAAATCCGCAATTGGGTCAGGTGGGCGGAAAGGCGGTTTGGGCATCACCTGGTGGCGATCCAAACCGACCGGGGAGGTGAATTTCTGAGTAGGGAGATGTCTCAATGGTTGGAAAGGCAGGGCATCACCCACCGGCTCACCGCCCCCCGCACCCCAGAACATAACGGGGTTGCGGAGAGGAAAAACGGTGAGCTCCAGGGCATGCTAAACAACAACAGTGTACGCACGGAGAGGGACTGGGAAGTCCCAATCAATGAGCACTGGGAACTCCATTCAAACGTCCTTATTTTTTCTGTATTTCCTGTTATTTGCAGATAATGTATACATGGTCCACACCCACTTGCTGCAAGTGGAAAAAGAGTAATTGTTGCCTTGTAATAAGATTTCCCCGAGCAGATTTTGTGCTCTACAACATAATTTCTTACAATGTGTGAAGACACCGAAATAGTGCAGCCCTTGCCTTAGTACAGTCTGGAGGGAAACAAACCAGGACTACTAGGGCCCAGTCCTAGCCAACCTTCCAGCCCTGATGCAGCTGCAATGCAGCTCCGTGGTAAGGGAATAATCCCTTATCTTGAGGAGGCCTCTGTCACTGTCCCTCAACGACAGGATGCAGCACATCGTCCATTGCCACCGCTGCATCAGTGCTGGACAGTTGGATGGGACTGGGCCCTTAGTTTCTTCAATGTACCATAGTCTTGCCCCTTGGGTTATAGAAGCCTCGGCAGTGTGGGTGGGGGGTTCCTATTCTCACCACAGCTACAACAGCATTTTCAGAGAACTCCCCCCACCAATTCATTGATCCAGTGAATCCAAAGAAGACCCCTGTGTAGTCCCGCATTTTGGAGCAGGGTATACAGTAATTAGCATATGCCCAGTTAGGTGGCCAGAGGAAAAAGGATTCATACTAGCTTAGGTATGCTCTGAGATGATAGCAGCCAAATGGGAGAGACAGGGTCAAGGGAAAAAGTGGGTTTTAAAGCACATTCTTAAATATGTACAGTATGTCTTTACTTCTTCCATCCCTTCCAGTTCCTGGAACTTAAAAGGTAAAGGTTTCCCCACGACCGAATGGTCTAGTCGTGACCGACTGTAGGGGGCGGTGTGCTCATCTCTGTCTCAAAGCCTGTAGAGCCGGTGTTTTGTCCGCAGACAAGCTTCCGTGGTCATGTGGACGGCATGACTCTATGCCGTAGCGCATGGAACGCCGTTCCCTTCCCACCGAAGTGGTCCCTATTTATCTACTTGCATTTAGGTGCTTTCAAACTGCTAGGTTGGCAGGAGCTGGGACAAGCAACGGGAGCTCACTCTGTTGTGCAGTCTTGAACTCCCAACCTTCCGATCCGAAAGCCCAGCAGCAGCGGTTTAACCTGCAGTGCCACCACATCCCTGGAACTTACCTTTTATTTTATGGAAACCTCCCCCCCCCCTTTTTTTTTGCATCCATCCTTCCTTTAAAAAAAAAAAATCCAGATTTACACCACCAATTTAATTGAGTTTTCAACGCTTTTCTTGCCAAAAGGAAAATAGTGTCAAATCCCCTCGTCAGTTATTTGTTTAAATGGCTAGTCTGCACTGCAACTCCATATGGGGATATCAGCTTCACCTCTTTCCTTTCTCTTTCCCGGGAGCTTCAGCTTCAGCTTCAGTTATCTCCTGTCTTGATTAGAAGGTGCAAAAATAAGTCATTGACGCTTTAGCAAATACATCTCTTTCAGCATATAAATCTAGATGTTTGGCATCAAAAGCACATTCTACATACAATTTATTTTAGGAAAGGTGTGCTAAGACAGGCATGTGCACTGTCAGTTTTTGTGGTTACTGTGCATGTTCATCGTCATAAACACTTTGTCTGAATTTCTTTCACTTTCGGGTTGAGGCAGAGGCAATAAACCTCAGACAATCAACCACATCACAAACCTAAAGGAAGCTGTGACCAGATAACCCAGATTGCCTTTTGCTTAAAGTTCAAAAGAAGTTCAGGAGAATCTTTACTGCAGCTGTTTTTCTGTAGAATTGCCCGAGGTGTGGCTATATGCAATTGATATAGTAGTACAGGCATGCCTCAGTATTCTTTGGGTTTCCGTTCTGGACCCCACTGTGGATGCCTGAAACCGTGGATACTGGGATGCCTTTTTTAAGATAGGGGAACATCCATGGTTTTGCTGTAACTAGGTAAAAGAAGAGATTTGTTTAATGTTCCCCTATTTTTTTAATAGGCGTGGGT
This sequence comes from Lerista edwardsae, assembly GCA_029204185.1. NCBI lineage: Eukaryota > Metazoa > Chordata > Lepidosauria > Squamata > Scincidae > Lerista > Lerista edwardsae. Next base: position 2,628,707 of record JAJKFI010000015.1, read on the forward strand.
GGGATTCAGTGGTGGGATTCAGCCAGTTCTCACCTATTCTGCAGAACTGGTTACTAATTTTAGGTTGGGAGAGGGAAGAAAGGCAGCGGATGGCCCTGAAGGCTGCCCTGAAGGACATAGAACCGGTTGTTAATTTATTTGAATCCCACCACTGTAGGCGTCCCAGTATCCGTGGTATCTGTGGATAACTGAAACCGTGGATATCGAATCAGTGGATACTGGGGCACTGTACTGTATAATAAACAGTGTGTGTGCATCTGTCTAGTATAGGATTCTCCACTCCCACTGTTGGGATTCACTTTGAAATGAATGGTCCATTCTATCCTGGCCTCTTTGATGCAGGTCTGTTGATATAGCAGCAGCTGCAACCTGTGAATCCAGCCAAGAGGTAAGTGAAAGAAAAGGTTACTTCCCTCTCTGGCCACTCTATTGTCCCTTATTCAGATCTTTTGCTGGCATAGATCTGCTGAGCCAAAGGGCATAACCACCAGGGATGGGGAATAGAATATGGCCTAACAGGCCATGCCAGGGATGGTGGGCGGATAGAATCTGGCAGCTGCCAGTGCCGACATCCACCCCATCCCACCCTTGATCCATCCCTGGCTCAGCCTGATCCTCATCCCAACCCACCCCTACCACCGGCATGCCGCTACACCATGGAGGGGAGCTTATAACCTTTGGCTTCCAGGGCCTCTCCGACCAGTGCAATGGCCTGGCACCCACCTGGCACCCGGCCACTGCGAAGTGCTTTATGGCACATTTGTGGCGGCCATTTCCAGGGCAGCACGTCAGAGATCGGTGTCAGACTGGGCGTCTGTCACGCATCTGTAAAGCTACGCTGACTGCAGCAGTGATGGCGAACCTATGACACACATGTCCAAGCCGACACACCACAATGTTTGGGGTGACACACCAGCATTCACCAATGCCTAACAAAAACTTGAGTCTGTTTTACTCATTTTTCATTTTTGCAATTATTTGATGTTTCTTTATATAATACATAGCACCACACATGATTAAACTTTATTTTTTGTTTAAAATAAATGAATATAAAGAATTGTTTCTTTCTTGTTTGGGAGGGGGGTTGACACCCCAACAGATTCAAGTTAAGCCTTTTCCCAAGTTTTGACACACTGAGCCCAAAAGGTTCGCCATCACTGGACTACCGTGACCTTCAGTGAACTTCAAGGTTCGACTTCGACATTCTCTTCTACATTACATGTGACATAAGGAAGGTTTGAATGTGCTTTTTCGCCTCATGATGGAAAATGGGTTGCCTGCCTTACTGAGGCTTTCCTGGCACCAAATGCTGGGGAAATGCAAATGAAATGCTTTATCAAATGCAAATCCTGCTACGACATCAGATGCTCTGTCAGATGCAGATTCTGTTGCCATCTTCACTACTCTGTTCTGCCATGCAAAGAGGCCTGGTTGCCTAGTCATGCTAGTTACACCAGTCTTTGGCTTTCAGAAAACAGATCAGAGGTGCCAAAACGGAGATTTACAAACATCCACCTCAACCCCTGGATGCTTATCCAGGGAACAACTTTATCCAGTTTCAAGGAGCAACTTTCCCTTTTGATATGTTGTCAACTTACGTGTGTGTGTGTGTGTGTGTGTGTGTGTGTGTGTGAGAGAGAGAGAGAGAGAGAGAGAGAGAGAGAGAGAGAGAGAGAGAGA
>JAJKFI010000015.1:2630396-2655085 GCA_029204185.1 Lerista edwardsae
AGAGAGAGAGAGAGAGAGAGAGAGAGAGAGAGAGAGAGAGAGAGAGATTTAGAACATTCACACGGACCACACTGAACTGAGTGGAATTATTTCACTTTATAGAAGAATTAACCTTCCAGATGGTTTACTTAACGAGTTTCTCAACACACACACACACACACCCCTTTATAATTTTGAGAAATACAACAGTTGTCATCCGTGCATTTTATTCCTCTGTCTGAGTCCCTGTGATGCGGCATGGCAACGGTTATGTGATTAATGAGGCTCAGACACAAAGAAGGATACATTTGCCACGTAATTCATTAAGCCTCAGCTGCCTGTTTATCACCCCTGCAAATAAACGTTTTAATGTTGAAGACCATAAACTGTCATTCTCCAATCCAATAAATGTCTGTGAAAGTTCAGTAGAACTACCATTAGTTATGCAAGTAATTCACAACATAAAAGTCTAGCTGAAGTGAAAGAGCCGTCAAACCTATCAGAAATGACTGGGCCACAACCCAGAGAACTACTTTGTGCATGCCTAGGGGCCTTTTTGATTTTTCCCTTCTTATACCCCAAACTATTTTTTGAAACTCCAGAGATCCATGGCACAATCCTAACTGCTCTGGGCCAGCCAGGGGGGCCTGCACTGTACCCAATGCAGGTTGGGAGCAGGCTGGAGTCTCCATGTTCGTTCCCTTACCCCGGGGTAGGCCTCAGCTGCCCCAGTGGAGCTGCTCAGATCTGCACTGCTGTTTAGTAGGCACGTCCAAGCACGCCTCAGTGGCCCAAATTGGGGGGGCAGCCCGAGGATGGGGGGTCGGATGCAGCCTAATGGCCACATGTGGGCTCCACCCCCTCCCCCCTCCTTCCTTCCAGAGGAAGCCCCACATGGGCCAGTCATTGGGCTGGCATGAGACACAGGGCACTGACTGCAGCGGCTCACTGATTGAGCCACACCCACATACATGCCATGCCCCTTGCTTCGGCACTGGGACCCACTGGCACGCACATGGAGTCTTCCTGGGGAAGAATACATGCAATAAGAATTGTCAGTACACAATAGTTAACATCCCACCCCTGTTGTGAAGATCAAAAGACCGTTTGTGCAGACTGCTCCCTTTGTGTGCCACCATGGTTCCCATCTCCAAAGTTCCTCTTTCAGGAACCAGAGGGGTATAGCCGCATACCCAGTGATGTCATTCAGGGGGAACGGACCAGAACGGGCGTTCCGGATCCTAACGGGCTCCGTGGCTGGTTCCGGGTTCCCGACAAGTGCCAATCAAAAGTGAGTTCCTGTTCCTAAATCATTTGAATGACACCACTGCCCATACCACACATCTTATCACACCTGAACTATAGTCCTATAGTCACCCTGGCTGGGGCTTATACATACTGGGGTCAGTGTGCTGTTATTATTGGATAGGAATTCTAAGTTCTCAACTTTATTCATTTTAAATGTTTTAAAAATATACTACGTAGGTGGAATAGGCAATATAGTGTCAGCGGATGCAGCCACAGTATTATCTCTAATTGGAATAGTAATAGGTGTTTTGTATTTTTAATTTTAAAAAAACCCCACAGCTTTCCCTGTTGCACTGGCATCTGTAGTGCATCCAACAACAGGCAGACTAGGCACACTGGTGTACAGGGACATACGCTGGCATATTTCAGATTTTCAGATTTCAGAAACCTTTATTGGCATGTAAGACACAAAGAACATGAATAAAAAGAAATAGTCTATTACAGAATAGTTACCATCAGAACTAGTAAAAGCATGATCAAACATTAACGATCTCCTCCCTTCTAGCTTGAAACATGTTCACTTTTACAATCTGGGCAATAAACATGGCGAGCTGATTAATAAGAGCAGGTTCCTTCGCCACCAAAAGAGATTTCAGAATCTCTGAGTCCTCCTTCAGGCGACTCAACTGCAGAATAGGTTTTAAAAATTTCTCTCTGCTGACCAGGTGGAGTGGGCAGTGGAAAAAAAGATGCTCGATTGATTCTACTACTCCCATATCACAGGGACAGAGTCTTTCTGGGTAAGGGGTACCATTGAATCTGCCCCATAAAACAGCGGAGGGGATCATGTTACAAACGCTGGCATATCTCAAGGATAGGGTTGGGGCCTTAAGCTGCCATCCTGTGCACACTTACCTGGGAGTAAACCCCATTTATTCTGAATAGATATGCATAGGCTTGGAGTGTGAGAAGACTAGTTCATGAAGTGCACCACAAGTGTTTTGCAGCATTTTTAAATGCAGCTAGCTTCTAGGCTTGCCACAGTGCTGAAGCAAGGCAGCAGGCAATATTTAGCAGTGTGAAGGATGATTATTTATAAGAATATTTTATGGCACAAGCCACATTCTGGCTTAATTTTTCCATCTGGGGTGAATCAGACCCAGAGCCCAAAGGTGAAAGCACTTATTAGTGACTGCATTTCTCCTTCCACATTCAATCCAGACTGCCAAGAAAAATGGTCATGGGTGGAAAATAAGCCACACTGGAAGTGTGAATTGGCCTTAAGGCAACATTCCTGTTTGCAACAACTCTGGCCTTTACCAGACAAATGTTTCAAGGTCCTGTCATGCAGCAGAGCAGAGTCCCACTGTAATTTTCAACTATAATTCAAAGAAGCATTTTTTATAAAGCCAAGAGGAAAAACAACAGCAAAAATCTGTCCAACTCTGATATCATGCCACTGAAAACAAGAAGGGGGGGAAATCCAGGCTGACAGGGAAGATCTCTGATTTGGAACCAGTGATCCTGGGGTTATTGCATAATGTAATTTGAATATGAGGCTATATGTCCAAGTGACTCTGAACTCTGTGGAGATCATAATAACACTTAGCATTTGTACAGCACTTCTCAAAGCAATGTAAACAGAGGTTGGAGAAAATGGTTATAAAATACATAGCACCTCTTTCTCATTTTTTTGGAAAACAAAAACAAAACCAGAATCTGTGGAAAAAAAAAAGAAACAATTTTCTTTGGTTTTTAATTATTATTTAAATAATCATATTTGAATGCCTGACTGCTGTCATTATACCACCACCGTTACCTACCTAGAAAGCCATCTTGGGCATTTGTTTTGGCAGGGCAGAATTTAAATTCTTCAAATAAATAAATAAATAAATAAATAAATAAATAAATAAATAAATAAATATGTGAATTTGTACTAAAAACATAGAACTCTGCACTTTTAACTTTTGGAAGGCTCCAAAATCCACACAAAAAAAGTTTTTTCCCCACTTCTAAATATCAGTGATGCTTTAAAAACAACCTTGCAAAGCAAGGTCCTATATGCTCCTATTATATTGCAGCTGGGAAGCTAGATTGCAGGGCTTGCCTAAGGCTGCCAGTGAGTTCCAAGACCAAGGAGTCTCTGACTTCGGGCTTTGACTTGCTGCTGCACCGGCTCATAGAAACGAACATCAAGGCACCAATCCTTTTTCCCTTCCAGACACTGTCCTCACATACACCTCTAAAAAAATTCACACGCACACACACAACTCCATCTGCAAGCAAGTCAAACGAAGCCCCCGGCTTGTACATCCTTCCCTGGCGAGGATCAACAATGAAGAGAAATCGCAGCCAGGAATCCACAGCCTACTTGGTCCTGTGCCAAGGAGCGTAGGCTGTGCAGATCCTGAGAAGTTTACAGGAGAACGTGACGTCTTGGCGAGGCAGAAAAGCAGTAAACAACCATCTTTTCTTGCTGATAATTTTCAGGCCTCATTTGAAATCCGCTGCTGTAAAAAAATATTACAGTCAAGTCCATATGAAAAAAGCTTTGCTTCAAAAGATGCTCCTTGGTACTTTCAAAAGGGCTTTCAGTGTCTCAGCTTGTGATGCAAGGTAGTCATTGCATAAGATCCAGGCTCTTTTTATGCAAACGACTGACAGGCCTGCAATTAAGGCAACAAAAATAAGGGAACAAAAACTGAAAAGCCAGTGAAATGTTCCTTGTTTTATGGCACGTAATTGATTGGCAAATCCCACCATTGCAATGACAGGATAAACGTCCTTCAAACTAGATAGTCTTCATCCTTCTGCACTGACATCCAGTGCTCATCGGACTGCAATCCTATACACACTTTCCTTGGAGTTAGCCCCATTGGATACAATGGAACCTACTTCTGAGTAGACATGCATAAAAGGTAAAGGTTTCCCCACGACCGAATGGTCTAGTCGTGACCGATTGTAGGGGGCGGTGTGCTCATCTCTGTCTCAAAGCCTGTAGAGCCGGCGTTTTTGTCCGAGGACAAGCTTCCGTGGTCATGTGGCCGGCATGACTCTATGCCGTAGCGCACAGAACGCCGTTCCCTTCCCACCGAAGTGGTCCCTATTTATCTACTTGCATTTTAGGTGCTTTCAAACTGCTAGGTTGGCAGGAGCTGGGACAAGCAACGGGAGCTCACTCCGTCACGCAGTCTCGAACTCCCAACCTTGCGGTCGAAAGCCCAGCAACAGCGGATTAACTTTCTGCGCCACCACATCCCTTCGGAGGGACATGTTCGGAGACATGCATTGTGCTTTCAATGTGTATACAGATCATGTCTCGTTATCCACTGATTCTGTATCCACTGATTTGCCTCGTCACTGATACCCAGGTCCAGTGGAGTGCCTACTGGGGGGGAAGTATTAGGTTTTGCTGCACCCTGAGCTCCTGTGTAATGCGGTCCCTCCCCCTTGTCATTTGTGGCATGGAGAGCCATTTGTGGCACAAAGAGCTGGTTCAGAAGCTTTGCTTTCTGGGCTGCAAATGGCTGTGAAGGAAAGAGAAAGAGACTGCATAAGAGCTCAAGCTGCAGCAAAACCTAGCATGTTGCCCCCCTATAGGAACGTCACTGCTGGGGTCAACCTTTAAATGCCTTGTAACAAGGAAAAAAAGCACCAAAAGCCCATTTCCTGCCTTAGTGCTGATAAACCACTGACGTAAGGAACAACCCCCCCCCCTTTCACTTTGCTCAGAAACTGCCACGATTTCTGTACCTGGCTGCAAGCAACAACACCTGCCCAGCCACGTCTTTCTCTCTCTCTCTCTCTTTCCTGCAATTTCGTGAAGAACTGGACCTGGCGGGATTCGAACTCACCACAAGGCAAAGCGGACCCCCTTTGACAGTCCGCTCCTGAACATTAACCAGGCGGGCATCTGGGATTTGAACCCCTGCCGCCATCTCAACAACTTACTGCCAGCTAAAACAGCACTAGACATCGGGAGCCAGTCTCTAATTAAAGGATTACTGCCATTTGACTTGCGGTTTAACCCCAACACGCACCTTAAAATAACATTCTAACCGCACGCGCGTAAACAATTATTGGGGTCATGTCAGGATATCCAGGGAATCCCCGACGAACGTGCCGTCAAAATGAGAACTGTCAAAATGTCTCAAAGGGGGTGTTCTTTTATGAATGGGGAACGTAGTTTTATGAATGGAAAAGCATGTTCATGAATGAAGTATTTTATGAATGGACTGATGTTACTTCGCCATTGCTCCTTGACTCTGGGTTGTGCTTGTGTGTACCATAAGGGGGGGGAAGTTCCAGGGTAGCTCGAAATGGCCGCCAGAGACACGAGCCAAAATGGACGACAGTCCTCCCGGCAAAACGTGCTACCCTCCATCGGACGAGATCCTCGGGTCACGCAAGACCGGCACTGGCGCTCACAACTCAATCAAGGACATTTGCATGAATTTGAGCATACATGAACTTTGATACTGTACATAATGATGACCCCTTGCTCTTGTACGATTGTGATGTCTTTAACCTTTTGCTTACCCTGCACCTTTGTTAATCAGATGTTACCCACCTCCCCAAACTCAATCAGGTTCCTTTGTCCACCATGTCCCAGCGATCCACTTCCCCAATCCTTTGTCTCGAACAGCCTCAGGTTGGCCAGATTAGCCCTTCCTCCACAGTGCCACTCACCTCCTGTGGCAAAGGGCATGACTGGCACCATCCAACCAAATTACCCCAGACTTCCAGGGCCAATCAAAGGTTCCCAAAATCACAAGTGCACCAATAATCAAGCTTGCAATGATCAGATGTACATGATTGGTTGTTTATTTTTTCTCCTCTTTTACATGGTATAAATGGTATACCCTCTTTTAAGATATAAATGTATGCATATCTGTCTATTTGGCATGCAATTAGGGTGCCCTTTTGCACACATGGTTTGCGACCTGTTGCGTCCTTTGTTGCAATAAAGTGAAATTCTTTTTTCTTGAACACCGAAGTCCAGCTGGCATTCTTTCACATCGACTCTTTTGGTAAGCTATAGCAAAAGATCCCGGGACAGCCGGGATCAAAGGGTTGGGCTGGGAAGGTTTCACTCGCTTTAACAGGAGTGGAGAACGCCCGCTGGGGAAACGAAAACCTCAAAATTTGGCAGCTCTGGTCTCGGTGCTTAAAGAGACAGGGGCCCTAGGAAATCTCTCTCTCTTTTGAGTGATTTCGTCCCACTTCAATATGTTGACTGAAAGCTTATCAGGGTTGAAGATAGCTTTAAAGACCCACTTTCAGGTTTCTTGCACCGCCATTGTCACTCCAGAATGTATCAGCATAGACCCTATGCCTCATTCAGCCACCAGATGGGGTGAATAATGGTGAATAATGGAATCTAATGGAATAATTTCATTCCATTCAATCAATCAATCAATCAACAGGTACTTATATACCGCTTTTCAACACGAAGTTCACAAAGCGGTTTACAGGTAAATAGTAATAATAAAGTTAAATGGCTCCCTGTCCCAAAAGGGCTCACAATCTAAAAAAAGGCAGACCGCCAGCAACAGCCACTAGAAAGACTGCGCAGGGGTGAAGTGGGACAGTTACTCTCCCCCTGCTAAATATAAGAGGAACACCACTGGAAAAAGTGCCTCTTGTCCAGTTAGCAGGGGTGAATTCAGTTCCATTATTCACCCAATCATGTGGCTGAATGCAGTATAGTGTCTATTCTGATGCATTCTGGAGCAACAATGGAGGAGCAGAAACCTGGAAGTGGGTCTTTAAAGCTATTTTCCCACTGATGTGTTATCAACTGAGGGTTCCAGAACAGAACCCCAATGATTTTCTCCCCCACCTAGAATGAATAGCCTCGGTGCAACAAGTGATAGCAATCATGTCTTTTTGCTGCAGGAAATTTGTATCCATCAGCAATATCCAGCATTTTCCTTTTTGATCAATGCAACTGAAATGCAGATTTTTTTTTTTCTTTAGAGGACTATAATGGTGTGTTGTGATTCATTAGCTAGGCCAAAATGCAGACTAAATTTTCACAAATGGAGAGGAACAAGAGCAACGGGGCCCAGTTCCTGGAGCAACTGCAGAACAACTGTTGGTCTGGCAGAAGGAATCATTCTCTTGACATGACAGAAGTCCAGTTAAATAAGGCAGAGCATTCTGCAGCCCTGGCAGCAGCACCAAGTCAAACGCTGCCATTCAGTCACAGGGCGGGATTCTGCAGAGAAAATTGCGACGGGAAATATAATGCGCTCTCTAGCAGCAATGTTGTTTGCTAAAAGCACACTGCCTGATACCGTAAGGATACGAAGTTGGTTGCCTTTCTAGGACCATTCTCTTCCTGCCATCAGCTACTGTGTCAGCTGCTGTGACAGCTGCTGTCATGTGTTATTTTAGATGGTCTCTAACTCTGATTTTTTAAAGTACCTTTTGATTATTGCTACTTATTGACAGTCGCAGACCTACCATGGGGTGGGTGGGTGAAGGAGTTGCGGAACTCCTGGGACAGGCGGAAGGCTGCAAAGAGGTGCCTCGCCACGCAAAGAGGCACATGGTTTTGGCATGCCCTCCCTTCCTTAGTGCCATATGGCTCCGAAATGGAGCCTGGTGTGCCAGGAGGGTGTACCAATGGGCGGGGAAGGGGTGGAGAGCTGATTCTAGGGGCGCAGAGCATTGACTCAACCTCTAGATGGAGCGTGGGCTGGGCACACCGCAGCATATTGATTTTGCTGTTTTAGTGATTTTGTTCAAATGCTATTATATATGTTGCAATCAGATGGTTAGCTGCCTTGAGGATACCCTATTAGGAAAAGGTTGGTTCTTCCATATAATCCAACCCGTACTCTTAGATCATCTGGGGGGGGCCCTGTTGACTGTGCCGCCACCAGGAGAAGTGAGAGGGGTGGTGGCTAGGAAGAGGGCCTTCTCGGTGGTGGCCCCCCAACTTTGGAATACCCTCCCCTTAGAATTGAGAACTGCTCCCTCTCTGTTAACATTCCGGCGGGGGCTGAAGACCTTTTTATTTCAAAAAGCTTTTAATTGTTGACAGGTCTGGCGGGCTGGCTGGTTTATTATATTTTAGGATCCACTGGGTTTGTTGTTTTTAAATTGTACTGTTGGTGGTTTTAATTGTTTTATTGTATTGTTTTTTTATATTGTTTTTGAAGTGTTTTTAATGTTAGTTTTTATATTTTGTAAAGCCGCCTTGAGCGCCTTTAGGCAAATAAGGCGGGGTATAAATCTAATAAATAAAATAAATAAAATAAATTGGTTAGTATAAACAGACAGACTATGAATCAACTTTTAACCATCTTAATCCACTGCAAGGAAGTGCTGATTGCATTCTAGGGAACGCTCTTCATTCATATAGCAAAACAGTGAAGCACAACAGACCTGGCCACTATGCCCTATGAACATCAGAGAGTCCTCTATAATGTGCAGGATACTCTGTGCAGATGCATACAGGCTCTCAGCGCCTAAGGCTTTCCTGAAGGAAGAACATTAGAACACTGCTGCTGGCGTAGTCTATATCAGTGCAGCCACCGCAAGTGTTTGTGGTTATATTATTGCTGTTCCATGTTCTGCTCCATCTGCACCAGGGCTGTGGTCTGATGATACAAGCGGGAGGAAAGCAGCTCTGGGCCTTGTTAGTGGCCTGGATGAGAGATTGCCTTGGAACCCAGGTATGCTGCCCTAAAATCCACAGAAGAGAGGCAAAATATGAATGAAATAAACATGTTTATAGGTGAACATTATATATTTCTTGTTTAACTAAGGGCCCAATCCAATGGGCCTTATTGTAGGCAGTACGCTCATAATGCCCGTGAATTACTGCCTAACATTGCATACGTTGAGGTACAGAAATAGCATAAGACATACAGATAAGATATATGGAAATTGCCTAGTCACTCGCAAACTGCTTCAACTTCTGTTAATAATGGCATGGTTAGGTGGGTGCGAGATGAACAAGGCAACTGAGCCCAGTACAACGGCTGGGTATGTGTATTTTTTAAAAAATATATTTTTTTTCCAATCCTCGATTGGTCAGATTCATGGATGCCAAGCCCAATGAGAAGGAGGGCTCACTATCTGTGGAAACAACGAAGCAGGCTCTATTTTTATTTTATTTTTTAAAGTCACTTAGAGTGCACTCCTACGCTATGCCGGAACCGGCCGGCCGGCGTGCCTGCGCTGTATCCAGTGCAGCCCTGAAGTGTGCAGGATCCTCCCAGGCACAAGGGCACATTTGTGCCCTTACACGAGGGAAGGCCCCTGCCTCCCCAATGGCTTCCTTGGATCCGCGCCGACAAAATCACAGGCACAGGTGCAAGGAAGTTGCACAGCCCAAGGACAAGGCCTTGGAGGTGGCCTAACAGGTGTGTGCCAGCCCTGCCCCCTCCCTGGCCCAACCTGCCTGCCGGACCGCCCACCCCCCAACCGGAACTGCCTCCTCCCCGCCCTCCCTCCTCCCAGAACTGCCCCTGCTCCAGCTGAATTCGGCAGGCACACAGGCAGCTTCCTGTCGGCGCTCTTGGGCCAACGCTACTCGTAGAGTTGACCCCTAAGCTATAGCGCCGATACGGGGGTGCCAGTCGGGGCACCCACATCGGTGCTATATCACCTCTAGGATTGCGCCCTTACTTACTCACATTCATTTAATTCCTTCAGATTTATATGCCGTTTTTAGGCAAGATCTAAACCCTCAGCCTTATCTCTCACAAGAACACTGTAAAGTGTTGCATTTACTGGGGAAGAAAGCTCTGGATCTCTCATGAGTTGGATTTCAAAGGCATTATTACACATATACAGTAACTCCTCCCAGAACTTACATTTTGTTACATTTTGTTCTTCCCTGGACCAAGCTCCAATCTACATGAGCCTGGTGAATTTCAGTGAGTGACGACGACCTGCAGCAGCATCAAATCTCTCAATCTGCACACTAAAAACATCTGAGCAGGGGCGTAGCAAGCAAGGGGAGCAGGAGGTGGGGGCTCCCTCGGTGCCATGTGAAGGTGTCACATGTGCAGTTCTGGCAGCTGTGTTGCCTGCTGTGTTCCTTGGCGTGCAGCTTTTTTGCGCATCCCCTTCTGGCCCTCCCTTCTAGCTGAGCCACTCCAAGCTCAGCCAAAAGGAAGGGCTAGAAGGGGATGCTTGAAGCAGCAGCAGCAGCAGCTCCGAGATGGATCTTGGGCCCACTGATACCTTGTCTGCCCGATCAGCTGCCCTGAAACTCAGCTGAGCTGAAAGCGGGCATCTTCAGCTAAGCTTCAGGGCAGCCAATCACCTTCTCCTCTTCCTCCCCCCAAGCTGATCAGATTACAAAATCCAATCAGGAAGAGGTGGGAGAAGCAATCAGTTGCACTGAAACGCGGCTGATCTGAAAACGCCCACTTTCACCTTAGGGTTTAGGGAAGACTATGGCCATCAGTGCCCAGAAGTTGGTGGTGCCATGGCAGTGACACCATCACATCACTGCCAAGTACTTCCAGGCCAGGAGATGACACCAGGAATCTCCTCCCCCCCCCCCCCCCCGGCAACAGGGTCCATTCATATGCCATGGCATCCGAGAGGAAATCTGCCTGTGTGGAAAAAAAGATTTAAAGCTGTAATCCTGTGCAAACATCCTTAAGAATATATTCCACTGAAGTCAGTGTTTACTTCTGAGCAGGCACACTCAGGATTACACTGAGTACATCACCAGCCACATAAATTCTTCTACTCAGAAAATTGCCCTTGCAACAATGGATAAACATTGCATTTGAAATGCACGTCTTGGCCAAGAGCTATAAATGCATATCAGGAAATTAATCAACAGCCCAGCATTCATTCCTGAAATTTTCCCCTGATTTATTTCCCAAGGCAGAATTCAAGGTAAAGTAAATTCAACTTTACAGTGTAAATTCAACTTTACAGTGTTTGGAATTTAATGGTGCAGGCTTTCATTTACATTAGGTCTCTTTTCCCTACTTATTTGATTATTACAAAACTTTTGAAAAATACATTTGGCACAGCTTCTTCTTACCCTTGGTCTAAGAATAAACCTGAATCACAGGTGATTCATCTATTTCTGCTCCTTCAAGGGATGAAATAGAAGAGGAAACGTTTAAGAAATGGAGTTTCCCCCGTTATCTTTTTGGCATTCTCTATACCAGAATCATTTGTCTCTATTAACTCAAAATTAATTGTTCGCAAGGAGTGAGCAAATTGTTTAGAACATTCTAGGATATAAATACAATGAGACCCCCCTCCCCACTTTACAATGGGTTTACTTTACAGTTAAGTCACTTTACAATGGAATCTCCATAGTAAAACAAGATTTACTGTAAAAAACGTTAATTCACATTATTCACTTTACAATGGCCTCACAATTGCAGCCAGCAGGACCTCATGGATGACTGATAAGCCCATCACCAATGCAAATGCAAGTGTTTGGTAGCATCTCAGCCAATACCAGCATTTTTAATATTGTGGCATTTTTTAATATTGTGTATTGAGGGAAGCACACAGCCTTGTCATTTGTGTTTAAAACATTGCATAAACTGATAACCATGGCCCACAGAAAGCACCTTTTAAATAATGTTTTAGAGACGGAAATAGCTTTGTTCTAAGGCAGAAACTTTCACGATCTTGGAACGAATTACCAAAATAATGCATATCGCTGTGGTTCTCAAACGCTTTAGCATAGGGACCCACTTTTTCAAATGACAATTTGTCTGGGACCCACCAAAAGTGATGTCACAGCTATGGCATCTGGTCTTGATGCCTTTAAGAGGGGATTGGACAGATTTCTGGAAGAAAAGTCCATCGTGGGCTATAGGCAATGATGGGTTGTAACCTCCTTACATTAGTAGTAGGCTACTTCAGAGTACTGGGTGCAAGGGAGTGGCAACAGGATCCAAGCATCTTGTTGTCTCATGCCTCCCTGGGGCACCTGGTGGGCCGCTGTGAGATACAGGAAGCTGGATTAGATGAGCCTTTGGCCTGATCCAGCAGGGCTCTCCTAATGTTCTTATGTTCTTAAGTGCTGTCATTGTGATGCTAGAACTTGGTGTTTTCCTAAAAATGCAGCAATAAGTTGGGTTATTTTGCAGCCGTTTTCCAATAGCAAAGTGAATCAGAAAATTTTTTAAAGGCCTATTTACAACCTTGACACAAGCATAACAATAACACAATCCTCCCCCTTTCCAGCATCCCCATATTTTCAATATGGCGGCTCTAAGTGCTTCACGACCCACCTGAAATTGGCTCGTGACCCACTGGTGGATCCCGACCCACAGTTTGGGAACCACTGCATTGTTGGGTTCTCTTTATAATATTCTTACAATACAATGTCGTCACCGGAACAGATTATCAGAGGCCTACTTGCTGTGCATGGGTAAATGAGAAAGTCTAACATAAATAAGATAATTAATTGTGCTGACCTGTATAGATAATTCTTAACTTAATTTAGAATACCAGCAGGAAAGGTAATGAAATTCTGATATCAATCTCAGAAACCAGAGCTTTTAACCACTGAACAGATTCCATCAACATTTTCATAGTTTAACAGTGCTACCTGGTAGTTTGAAATCATACAAAATAATTATTCCGACACAATAGCTTCTTCTGACATTTACTAATAATCGTCAATGATTTCTAAGTGTATTCAGCAAATTGTCTAGTTTGCCTATATTTGTGTGGCTGTGCTGATCCCGTTTATTTTGCCTTGCTATACCTGGAAAAGAAATATTGGAAAGAAGTTGACTTACTAGCATTAAAGGGGTTTCAGGGTGCAATCCTGACCTGGAGTTAGGCCAGCACAGTTAGGCCAGTAAAGTTTGGCTGGCACAAAGGACACCGTAAAGTATGTTTGGACTGCTCTCGGAGTCAGAAAGGCCAGTGCACAGACATGCAGCATCCCCCCTGACTTCAAGAGTGGTCCAAACGTGCTTTACCGTGGCCCTGGTACTGGTCAAACTTTGCTGGCCTAACTGTGCCAGCCTAACTCCAGGTTAGGTTTGCACCCTCAGTCTGGATGAGTGCTCAATTAACAAGCAGTCGGGGGGGGGGGGTGTTTAAAAAATCTCTTCACTTTATCTCCATTTCTCCAGGATCCTAAGTGTGTTAGTTCAGAAGGAAACCTCGTTGCATTCAATGGGATTACTCCTTAGCAAGCAATTTAAAATTGCAGCATTTTCTCATGTCCAATATATCTTTCACATGTCCGAGATTCATCTTTCATTGCAAACATTTTCAGAAACAGAAAATAAATGGAGCAATTGTGAAGAACAGGAACTGAGTGAAGTGGATTTTAGAGGGGTGGGTGCATAATTTTTCTCTCATATGTCACATAAGACATGGAGAACTAAGAACACCTAAAGTATCCTGCTGTTGATAATGACTCACATCCTGAATTTTTTTTTTTTTTTACGCAAAAAGACATTGAGTTCCTGCTATTTCTGGCAAAGACCATCACAAATTCCTTTTCATGAGGAAAAATGCAGTCACTCACCCTTCAGAAGCGAATGCGGGAAGGCAACAACCATGCTGCAGGAATTATCAAGAGAATGCAGAGTAATCACAAAATAAAGATGGAGGAAGAACTCTTCTCTGATGAGACAAACATCTTTTGTTTGGACTCTCCAGAAAACAAGCTGTAACTTTCTCCTCTTCAAGGCTTCCCTTTCAAAAAGCTAATTCCTAGCCTAGATAATTAAGGTACCATCTGACAACCCACAACTGTCAATGGCCTTCAAAGTGAGATTAGCGAAGATTGCTGTGTGGTTGGAGACTTTCTTAGGGCTACAACTTCACTCTTTTATGGACTTCCAAAAAAACCTCAGCAGGATATAATGTTAGATATCAGGGGAACGGGATAAAATTTGTCTTGCGTTCTTTTGTATCGCTGTTGAGAGATGCTGGTTTCAAAATTAAAAAATCACAGTCCAAATCACAAAAACCAGAGTTTACTGATAATACTACAGCAGCACTAAACATGGTCCACAGTTTTTAATCCCTCAGGAGGGATTGTTTTCCTCTACAACTTCTGTTTGCAGCTTGCTTGATCGCATCAGGCAGCACTGTTGGAGAACTGGAGCATAGTCAACCTTTTAGAAAGAAAGATGGGGAGGGAATTTGTGGAGCAAATCTACACAAGACAAGACAGCATCATGAACAACACTGGATTTAGGTTGGGTGGGAAGACAGTCGCTGATGGCACTATCCTAGGCATGTCTATTCAGAAGTGCCATTGTGATCAGTGTCGCTTGCTCCCAGGGAAGTGTGGATAGTCTTGCAGGTGATTTTGAATGAGTCACAAAGGCAGACCGTTTGTGGGGCGACACATGGTGGCTGCCCAGGGCACCGTCTGTGGAGAGGCACCAGCAGGGGCGCCAACTCCGTGGGTGCTGGTATGCTGATGGCACCCACAATAATTTTGCCATGGATGCTCAGCACCCACAATGCTGGGCACCCCCAAATTGCATGGCACCCCCTGTCCGTGTGCACCGCTACCTGTCCCTTGGCCTGTTTGTGGCACCCACATGTCCGCGCGCTGTCCTCCTTGGCCTGTTTGCGTGGCTCGGCCAGTTGGTGCAGCGCGCGCGAACAGGCCGTGGACACCCCCATGTCACAAGCAGTGAACAGGCCGAGGCAAGCCAGCGCATGCGCAGTGGTTGCCATGCTCAGCACGGCACCCACACTGTGCATGCTCGGGTTCTCAGGCATGCGCAGTGAAAGCCTCGTGGCGAGACAAGTGCACATGCCCACTCCAACAGCAGGGAGAGCCAATGGGATGCGGTAGCATCCCACAGGTTCTGCCTCCAGTGTTCCGATTGGCCATCTGGAATCCACACTTGGCTGCTTTTTTTCCCTGTTGCGCGCTCCACCCTTCATTCGGAAAAACGCCAGCAAAGTAGACAGTGGAGAGGGGTTGCTGTTGCTTTGCTTAGCATTTCCGAAATTTTTGGAAGCAAAGACTGTGATTGTTTGTTGCTGCCTCTAAGGAGGCGGTTTCATTCTCTTTCTTAGCTTTTTTTTTTTTTTGGCTTGCTTCTGTTCTTGCCCGGTTCTTTTAGAGACTAGTAGTGGCACACATTGCCTGCTGCTGCAGCTGCTGCTGCAAGCAGGCAGTAAAGCACCTGCCTTTCGGTGCCTGCCTGCCTGCCTCAGTTTTAGGCAGTGGTGTCATTCAAATGATTTAGAAACAGGTTCTCACTTTTGATTGGCACTTGTTGGGGTCCGCCCACCGGAAGTGACATCATAAGCAGTGGTGTCATTCAAATGATTTAGGAACAGGAACTCACTTTTGATTGGCACTTGTTGGGGTCCGCCCACCGGAAGTGATGTCATGGCAGGAAGTGATGTCATCAAGCAGACCCAACAATTCCCAAACTATTCCAGATCACTCTCAGAGCATGTTAAGAAGGCCTGAGAAGGGGGACGTCAGCTCTTCCCAATCTAATTCTTTTGGACTGTGTGTGCCTGACCATACTCTAAAGAGTTCTCAGAATGTACACAAGGTCTTCTAAACCCATCATACTGTCAGTGATTTGGAGGTAGGAGGAATGCAATGACACAGGAAAATAGGATAATCTTTACAATTATGGGCAGAATTCAGCCAATAGTTCTCAAGGCTGAAATTCTAAACACACTTTCTAAAGAGTAAGCCATTCAGCAATATATGCATAAGTCTGCAAGTATAAGCCTGTCTTTTTGGAAGATCCAACTGAAAATAATGGGGCTGACTTCTGAGTAAACAGTTTAGATCAGTCTTTATGTCTTAGGGATTTCAACTGGAGGGAGAGTTAAGCACAGGTTTGACTACTCAAAATCAATGCAATGTAAAAGCACTTAAATTACACTGGATCATGCCCAATTAATAATAATTATCACCTGTAAATAACTGCGCTGGGTAATCAACGCTGTGCAAACTTTAGAGTTGGCAGGAGGGAAAACCAGCAGCTTAATTCACAGAACAACAGCTTAATTCATCATACTGAACTATGATTCCTACTTGGATTTACATCATATAGTGATCCACTTTGCAAGTTACTAGTCCACAGTATCCCCAGTTCAAGCTTCATTTTATGCCATCCAGACCAACAGGATGCTGCATGTCATTTTAGTAGACCTATGAATGGTCACAGACTATGTCTCATATTCACAAGAAATTTCTTGCTTCTCAAGAGAGACGGGAGAAATCTCGTGCTTCACTATGTCAAATAATGTTGCTTTAAAGTAGTACCCACATCATTTAAGATTCCAGCAATAAAAGCAACAAACCTTGTGGGAGGAAATCTAGTTAACCTATTGAGGGGGGGGGGTGTAACTCCCCTCCTCAGGTGTAGCTGCTGCTGCCACCAGCCCAGGCTCAACACAACAAAGGGAGCTCCTGGGCAAAAATCCCTCTTAAAAGAAAGCCAAATAACAGAAGTAAAAAACCCAATTTTATTGGCATATATTAAGAGTTATAAATAAACTACAGAGGCTCTGTACCATAAAACCTGAATATTAAAATGACAATAATCAACCCCTTTGTTTATAACTTAACTGAGAGGAACTCAAAGGACAAAAACAACAAAAAAAAATCCTATAGGATTTTTACCTTACTGACTGACTACAACCAGCTTCCACAGCACATAGTGAGGCTAACCTTCCCTGAGAGCAGCCAAAGGGGTCTGTTCCCTGAGGCTTTTAACTTTATATCAATAAACTAATCACCCCCACCTGAGCCATTTACACTTGAGTAGTTCTCTCCCAACTAACCAGGTTCACATAAGACCACAATTTCATGACACCCACAAAGAACAACAACTACGTGTACATCTTCCCTTTACACTTTTCTAGAGAACTCACCACAGTTCCAAACACAGGGAAAATCAACTTCCACAAAGATCGATATAGTGAATTGCAGGCTACAAGGAAGTGCAGCAATGCTAAGCTCTGTGCTCACACAAAATCTCTTCATGCACAACGATCCTGCAAGGGAAGTCTGAAAGGAAAGGCATTTCTAGGAGCACTTAAAGGAGAGGCTGGGGGGCAATCCTGCAAGGGGGAGAGGGAGGTCTGCATTTCTAGGAGCACTTAAAGGAGAGGCTGGGGAGCGATCCTGCAAGGGGGGGAGAGAGGTCTGCATTTCTAGGAGCACTTAACAGAGAGGCTGGGGGACGGAGCAAACAACAACAAAAAACAAAGCCAGCGATGAGTGGGCGGAGCCAGCCCTAAGGTTAGGTTCTGGAATGCACGTTCCGGTGCCTTTCCCCTCCATGTCACCACTGCTCCTCTCCCTTGCTGCTGTAGCCAGTAAGCAACACCAAGATGTTGCTTTTCCCTGTGAGGATTGGCTAAAATGGTGCAGGAGAGGAGTGATTCCACTGCAAGGTAAGGCTTCTTTCAAAACTTAAGAGCTTTGCCCTCCCTTAGCTTTGCCTCTGCTTGCAATTGAAATTCAAATTCAAATGGGCGGGAAATGGCCCTGTTTTCTGGTCCAATTAACAAATGGAGCCACACACAAAAAACCCACGAAGTGCAAAGCAAAAAACACACACACCAACACGAAGTGCAAAGCAAAAAAAACGGAGCAAAAAAAAACCCAAAGCAAAAAAAACAAGGAGCCAGCAATGAGTTAAGTGGGCGGAGTCCACTAATTGTAACAACCGGAATGCCGTTCCAGCTGCATGACAGCACTGGCGGGCCAGCTGCCATGGGCAGGGCCAGCTCATTTAGAAACAGGTTCTCGGGAACCGGTGAGAACCGGGTGCATGACTACACTGGTTTTAGGGCTTTTTTAATTGAACTTTAGCCACTCAGTTAGCTTCAGGCAGGGCTCTGCCTCAACAAGGGGGCACAGTCAAGCCCACTGCCGAACCAGCAGTAGCAGCAGCATTTCACTTGTTTTCCACCTGTTTTATATCAGTTAGTTTTATTAATTATCATTTGAACTCAGCCAGCCACTCAGTTTGCTTTGGGGGTGTGTGTCTCTGTGGTCTCCACCCTCCAACATCCCTCCCTCTGAAACTGTGACTATCAAGAAGGTTTAATAACAAGGAGGCGGCATCCCTTAAGCGCTAATGCTTGTGAGGTGAAGCCAGTGGGCGGGCTTAGCCACCATGTTCGGTAACTCAAAACAATCCTCATTCCAAACATTTCAGATTGCTTTGCTCGTATTGTTTAGGATCTAATAGTTTATTCCTTATACGTATAATAGTTTATACGAAAATAAAAACATGTGATCATGTAGACACATTATTGGTAACCTTATTATGATTTATATGCAATTACAAGGTTAAATTTCTCATAATAATATTACTGAACATACTTGCTGTCTATTTAAACTCAGATTGCACTATTTTGACAGACTTTATTGAAATCTACACAAGCAAAAATAAAACGGTCATGCCACATAAATAAAAATTCTGTTAATGTTCAGAATTTCATAAATATTACAGTAGAAAATGAAAGGCGGGAAAAATAAAGTGTGAAGGGGAAGGAAAGAAAAAAAGGGGGAGGGTGGGCAAAAATTAGATAAATATATAGGAAAATTACATTAATATAAAATCTCTTCATAACATAAGTAGTTGTCAATATGAGAGTAATTCTTTTTTACTTCTAGACTATTAAGAGTATTTTTTTAAACTTCTACACTCTCCCCCCCAAAACAAATTATGTTACTGTTCAGAATTTTGAAAATATTACAGTAGAAAATGGAAGGTGGGAAAAAAAGTGTAAACGGGAAGGGGGAAAAAAGGAGGGAGGGAATTTTTTTTTTTACCTTCTAGACCATTAACAGTGGGTGTCAGAAAATGGTGAATAAGATTGCTAGGAACAACAAGAAATTACACAGCTTCAAAAATAATGCACTCACTATTTCAGTGAATTGTAGTTTTATTGAACCGATGTAATGTGAATACATGGATCTTTCCGTGGAAATTAAATATTTAAAAATGCCAGTCTCTGACAACTTAACAAATAAACGTGCAGGGAGATTTTCATTCATGAATTTGCGACAATCCTTCTTGGCGGCAATGATCTGACTGAGTGAACAAATATGGCTGCAGGTGCCCCGATGTGGCTTCAAGAAAATGACATCATGCCGCCTCCTTGTTATTAAACCTCCTTGGTGACTATGGATAGATTTACAGTGAGGAAGCCAAGAACTTCCACTGCTGAGTCTGACAGTGGAGAAATGCCCTCCTGCTCCTCTTCCTCCTTGCCAATTGCATCCACTTCCTCCTCCTTGCCATCATCCACCCCTGCTCAGTGCCGTCTCCACAAGGGGGATCAGATTCAGCAGCAGCAGCACCCACAGGCACCCAAACAGACACCCTGCAGGAAGTGGTTCAGCCTCTGCCACCTCGCACAGCACAGCAGGGCAAGTGGTCAGGCACACGCAGTGGTGTTTGGGTGAGAAAATTCCAACCCCACTGGGTGAAGACCTATCCCTGGCTGGAGTACGGTGACTCGAAAGACGCAGTGTTTTGTTCAGTTTGCAAGTTGGCATTCCAGCAGAGGTGTCTCACCTTTGCCAGTAAACCCTCCATGGCACTCCTGCCAGTTTTATGTGTGCAAAGTGGTTCGTCAGTGGTGCCAGGTGATGCCTCCTTGAAGGGGGCAAACAGATGGCGGATGAGCCTGCCCAGAGCTTCCAGCTTTTTTATTTCACTCCTGCAGGCTGCCGCTGCCCCTCGCCCCTCCATGGGGGACCTGGGCACTCCTGCCAGTTTTATGCATGCAAAGTGGTTCGTCAGCAGTGCCAGCTGCCCCTTCAATGGGGCAAACCAAAGGGCGGTCCCGTGGCTGCATGACCTGCTCAGCAGCTTCTGGCTAGCCCTGGCGCAGCCCATGTTGTACACTTGGGTTGGGCAGCCACAGCCGGGCCACGCACTCTGCTGTGTGCAGGTCCTGCACCCCTCGACATTGCCTCGGCCACTGCAGGTGGCCTCTCCTCCCTGTCCGTTCCTCACTCATTAGTAGTCACTACATCCTTCAGCAGTGTGCCTCTGCCAGGCTGGCACCTCCGCCTCCCTGCCCTGCCCTGCCCGCCACGTCAAGGCACCGCTGCAGAATCACTTTGCATGTAGAGAAGTGGCGGACGTGCCTTTGCCAGGCTGGCATCTCTGCCTCCTTGCCCTGCCCGCCGTGTCAAGGCACCCACCGCTGCAGAACTACTTTGCCTGCAGACAGTTTTCTGTGAGAAAACTCAGTGAGAGAGTCCTGCACCCCTCATGGGTACGTTGCCGGCGCAGCTCCTCACTACCGCGTCAGAGTCACAGCCAGGAGCCAGCACACTATCCAAAAATTAGGATGAGAGAACACATAACACACTGCACTTTGCTATTTTAATTACATCAAGAAAGTTTGGGGGGAAACCCCCGAAACCCACCCACTCCTAACCCTTGCTTTAGAAGGACTTGGCATGACCCACTCCTCAGGGCTGGAAAAGGCGACGGGGGCAGAAGTGATGCAGACACGATCTGTGTTCAATAGATTGTGCACATGATTTGTGCAAGAGGCACTTTTCCAAGTGGTGTTCCTCTTCTGTTTAGCAGGGGGACAGTAACAGTCCCTCTTCACCTAGCGCAGTGTCTTTTCTAGTGGCTGCTGCTGCTGGTGTTGTGTTTTTGTTTTTGTTTTAGGTTGTGAGCCCTTTTGGGACAGGGAGCCAATTTAACTTTATTTATTTTTTTGCCTGTAAACCGCTCTGTGAACTTTTTGTTGAAAAGCGGTATATAAATATCGTTCGCTTGCTTTGCTTGCTTATTTAATTTGAAGACGGTATTTTCCTGCCGAGTGGGCGTGGCCTGACGTGGCTATGTCGATGTCGGGGGCGTGGCGACGTCAACGTCGGAGGCGTGGCTTTCGGCACCCCCAATGTTGACATCAAGTCGGCGCCCATGGGCCCCAGGTCTACCGCCTTGTGCTGCCCTCCCTCCCTTCCTTGTATTTGGAATCACTCCTAAATGGAGCTATTCCAAATACTGGGGGATGGGGTGGGGTGGGGTGGCGCAAGGGGCAGGGTGGTGGTACTAGGGATAGAGTGATGCCTCACGACATTGTTTCACCCCAAGTGCCAGCAGAGCTTCTAAAGTTCTGATGAGTCACTCTCGTTATTGTGTTAACATTTAAAACAAGCTCAGCCTAATATATCCACATCCAAAGCTGATATACAGATATATACAATATATATACACATCTAAAGCTGATCCAACACAGTAACAAGGTGCTTCTGGGGCAAGAAATTCTTTAGCTCTAAACCGAGTGATCATGCATGGGAGACGAAATAGGGGGTGGAAAACAGATTACTCTCCTTTTGCCGGCAGTCATTTAATTGTGGCCATTTATGAGACTTTTGTTTGCATAATTTATCTTTATAAAAGCAAATATTAGCCATAAACTGGGACAAGCTAACAGGCTGCATTATAAATTCAAGACACTTTCAGATGACCTCATTTAGTACCATACAGTATAATTCTGAACTGCTACAGCATAGTGGCTAGCAAGTCAGAGCTCCCACTAGGGGTGCAATCCTAACCCTGAGCTGTAATAGGCAGGCCGATAGGACTGCTCCGTATCCAGCCTGGGGTTGGGGCTGGCTGTATCACAACCCGAGGAAAGGGGAATTGGCAGTGGCATCCGGGTAATGCGGCAGTGGCCCGAATGGGGCTACTCGGATCTGTGCCGCCAAAATTGGCGGTGTTAATCCAAGCAGCCTAGGCCAGGCCGACTGGGCCAGGGCCAGGGGTTAGGATCCAGCACTATTCGGCACCATCACCCTCCTTAGTACAGTCTGCCCATGGTCCCGCCCATCCCCTGCCATTCCTTAGGAGGGCGCATGTCACCTAGAGCAGGACTTACCTGAATGAGTTCAGCATCCCGGAGGTTTGGGGTGACGTAATGATGTAACCCTGTCTTCCATGGCGTTCTGTGCTATCACATTGTTTAAAGCAATAAGCCCACCTCCACTTGGCTATCTTTGGCCCTCTCTGGGCCCAGTTGCTTCATATTCTCACCGGCAAGTGGTAAAAATCATCGCAAGAGTGTGAGGTGGCAGGCCTGGAGAGGGCTGAAGATCACTTAACAGTAGCTCAGACAGTGTGGGGTGTCACCCCTTTCTGAGCATAACACCTTGGGCGGCCTACACCACCCAGACCCCTGTTGTGACACCACTAGGCTACGGTTCTTTATCCAGGGCATTCTACATGGAGCACAATGAACATATGAAATGGACTATATAAATGTATTATTACAGGTATTATTATTGTTACCAAATCACTGTTCTGTGAATGAAGGGTCTAACATTTTATGGGCTCTTTGACCCTTGTGCTTTTGACATGCAGCTTCAGAGCCGTTATAGGTGCTGGAACTTCACCATGCAAGTCAGTTTCAACCAGATCCCACTGAAAATTATTATTTTGGCAGCAATAGTGGTGATTAGTATTGACCAAAAATCAAATGGGAAAAAAATACATATAAACACACTTCTTTTCAGCCCTGCAAGCAGGAACTGATATCACAGGACTGTGCCTGTCTTTTATAATTATAAAATATCACACACAAAATTAAGGCTAAAAAAAAAATGCTCAAGCTTGAAATGTACTGTGAAATTGCATTTCATTTCAATTAAATTCAGAATGTCAACAGGCTCTGCTTTCTGAACAGTAGAAACAGAACATAGCCTTTTGCAAGACTAAATGCTGAATTATTTTTCATGTGAAAAATCAATTTCATATTTTTCAGTTACATTTCCTGATTGATTCATTGAAGCCATATGCTGGAACATGTTTATATTCCATGACACTTTGAGATGTACAGCCGTACTTCATTTGAAACGGCATCCAAACTAGCAGTTAGTCTCAAAAAGCCTTTTCAGAAAATCAGCAAGAACTGAAGTTTACAAGAAGGGATGGGCACTCGTTCCTCTGGAAAATAAGGTGTTCCAAGGATCACACTGTTAGTTGTGATTATTCTATGAGTCCCTCACCCCTGCTAATTGGGCAAGAGGCACTTTTTCAAGTGGTGTTCCTCTTATATTTAGCAGGGGGAGAGCAATTGTCCCTCTTCACCCCTGCGCAGTCTCTTTTCTAGTGACTGTTGCTGGAGTGGTCTGCCTTTTTTTAGATTGTGAGCCCTTTTGGGACAGGGAACCATTTAACTTTATTATTATTACTATTTGCCTGTAAACCACTTTGTGAACTTTGTGTTGAAAAGTGGTATATAAGTACCGATTGATTGATTGATTGATTGATTGATTGATTGATTGATTGATTGATTGATTGATTGATTGATTGATTGATTACGCTTACATGCCAATCTTGTTCTGAACAGCCCAATAGTTCTTGTTCGGAACATATGATTCCTGGTTGCTCTCAGAAAAGGGAAGTGTACAGAGTTCTGCTGACTTAACTTCAGAAACAGAATTGCTGAATGTGGCTTCAAACCATCTTTTCTGATTGTTACTAGTTTAACAACAGGTATATCCTGTCATAATTGCACTCATAGTCCTGATGTACACATATTGCAGAATGAAGTGGGAACTAAAAATTACAGTCCCTCAGAGTGCAATCCTAAACTGCGCTGGAATAGCGAGGCCAGCAGGCCTCACCCCCATGCGTCGCCCAGCCACGCCTCCCTACGCCCGGAATAGCTCTATTTCCGAGCAAAACGAATGCGAGGGCAGGTGGGCGGGCCAAACGGCACGCGGGTTCGTTTGCGTAATGGTGCCCCGCTGCTGCCAGCACCCATTGCCCATGTCACCCCTCGCAACACCCTTCCTCCGCCCCTGCATGTTCGCACCCTTGCCTCAGGGGGCTATTGCTAAATAGCAGGAGCAGAGCCGGAGAGGCTGCATGGCCCAAATTGGGGCCATGCGGCCTGGGGATTGAGGCTTGGATGCAGCCATTAGGGGGCTGGAGATCAAACTTATCTCTCCCCCCCCCCGCAGGGCCACTGCACCAGTGCTGGATAGAATTGGGCTGTAAATGTAAAGCAAATAGGATTGCAACCTTAATTACATTGTGGTTTTGGCACCATGTTGCTTAATCTGAGCCAGACTTTGATTGGATTCCTGTTTGTGCATTCCTGTTCCTGAGAACATTTTATCCTGTGCTTTTTAATTACAAGCGTATGCGCATGTGGCCACTTTATCCTAATGGCTCCCATACAATACCTGGGATTTTTCCACCATCACATATTTCACATACCCACAAATATTGCGGATTAACGCAATATCCTATAAGGATTGTTATATCCTTCAAGAATAGTTCAAATGTGCTATTATTTTTCTGTCACAAGCAGCAGATGGTGAGTATATTAGACAGCCCAGACTTCTTAGCAGAAATTTTAGATTTAAAAAAAAAAATAAAGAATGATGTTTTCAAATATCATTCCTATGATACTTTTCCATTTGGTCTTTTGTTTTGTGCTTTAAAAGCTTGTGGGGTGTGTGTGTGTGTGTGTGTGTGTGTGTGTGTGTGTGTGTGTGT